>JACXGK010002369.1:13054-27572 GCA_016801125.1 Novumbra hubbsi | reverse complement strand
GGCTATTCCAAGAACTCCAAGTAACCAGTCAAAAGAGCACCTAAAACAACAGCCCTCGTATCACCAGGTCTGTAATGTAACGTACCCGCCGTTTGCACGGTTATAAAACACCTGGCCCCCGCCAGAAACAATGAAGCACGGGGGAGAACATAACATAATAGTGCACGCAAGGAGAGAACGGATCGAAGTGCCGTCCTCCTGACAGACAGTCCACACATGACCCCCGGGGTCCGGCCAGTGGGAGGAGCAGCGTCCAGTTCAACGGGGAGAGGAAAACCAAGTTGGCTGTCCTGAGATAAACCCAACAGTAAAAGGCCCGGTAAGATTAATCAGGCTAAGGTGAGCCAGAGGTTTTATGTGGTAACAGAAATGCCAGATAAGACGTCGAAGAACATCATGTGCAAGCAATTTCTCTTTTGTTTTTGGTGAGGTTTACGTTTTGCACGTGCACACGTGTGTACCAAAGCCCTAAAGACCCACTGAAACATCTGTATATTGGGTGTGAATCTGGCTGGTACGCAGTGTTCTCATGGCAGCTCTACTTGTGACAAACAGCCAGGTTTGATTACATGGGTATTTTGGTTAAAATACCACCATTTAATGCATTGAAAGGGTTCTTGTTACCAAAGTATAATTATCACATAATAAAGACATCAAATCAAGAATGTATCACACGCCTCATCCAAACGACACAATTCAATACAACATTAAGGTCTCTGAATTTGCTGTGAGTAATAGAACAGCTTTGCCTTTAATCTGTCTAAAACACACACACACACGCACATGCAGAGGAAAGCATGGAAAAAGATTCACGGTGCAGAAACTAAATCTGGCCATCTACACAGTGCCAGTGGACTGACGTCAGTGTGTGATGAAACCGTTGGAGAGGTCAGGTTGGATAAAGTAATTCGGCAGACAACAGGAAACAATAACCTTTCAAGTTTCCCCATGCTAGTCAAATTACGCGACTGATATGGCATCTTCAAAGTGAAATGGACGCAGAAAGCTTCCGCCAGTCGAGTTCAGGAAGCAGTGAGCTGCCCAGGGACCATTACAGAGCACTCAAATAGGAAGATGGCCAGAATGTGGGAAGCTAGAGTGACATCTGCTAGCGCAATCAAATAAAGGAGCCCATTTCCACAAAATGTGTTTACCATGTTTAAAAGGGGTTCAAGCAGTTTATTCCTTGTTAAGACTAGGAACCCAGACCCTTTAAATCTCAACTGCCATCGGTTTTCATCTGTAAATAAGTACTCCGCTTTTACATTCAGCTTGTATTTGCTATTGCAGTGATTGCCATGTGGAGCGCTGTACTCGTCAGTACTGGGCCTCAATTCCACAAGGTTAAAACCGCGAAGATGTTCACTGACGAAAGTAGCAAAACTGTCTTCCAGGCTGCAAATGCAAGACTACCGACTGAGAATCCAGTTTTATTCATCGAATTTACACATCCGAATAGTTAATGAACAGAGAGAGCATCGGCACTGTAGTTAAGCTAAGTTTTGAGAAAATCAGGAAGGAAGAGCAAAAGTTGAACCTGCTACTTCTTAATTCAAGAGGGTGGGGACGGACATGGCAAAATGTGCCACTGGGAGGTTGTTGAATTGTTTGAATCTTATGACTATACACGAGTCCGATTATTATTTTTTGACTCCCGATTCACTGGGAGTAACACGCGGGACTAATGCTGGGAGCAGAAACACAGCTGTAACAATGTGAACCGTATAGAAGCCAGCTAAGACGAGGGCGGCAACTGAGCAAATAAATAATAATGCCGGGGAGAAAATACAGGACGTAAAGACATCGTCTCTCGTTCGGTTCAACGGATGTTTCTGATAAGGGTCTTCTGGTCCTACTTGGAAGGTGAGAGTCGGGAGAGTTGACTGAGAAAGCACTGATAGCGTTGAAAGATGAACAGAACCCCTCACATCACATCACATCCCCACCCAAACCCCCCTCCATAAACACACACTGGTCTTTTACCAATCACGACACATCTTCATATAAGCAGATCTGATTGGTCAAGAGATCAATTAGTGGAGAGAGAAAATGTCAGGATTGGGCTTGCCAGTGAAAACACAAGCGCCCATTACTCCATACTTGATATACTTTGTCTTCACTTACGGACTGCCCTGTAATTTAAACCACAGGTTGTCAATTCGTTTCATGTTTGGAGACAGGTGGCTATTGCAACATGTACGTTTTGTGGCCCATTAACCAGTCCTTTGTGGACTTTGACGTGTACTTGGGGCAATTGAGTTGCTAGAAGATCCACTTGCAGCAAGCCAAATCTTCAAGGAAACATCCTGGCACTGTGTGAAGTCCATGATGCTATGACGTTAACAAGTACTCCAGTACCAGTGTGAGCAAAAGAGCAGCATTACATCAAAGGCCACCATCATATTCGACATCAGGTACAGCATTCCTGTCTCCTCATACGGTCTCATTTGGATGCCAAACCAAAGAGCACTATAAACGCCTGGAGTTTGCTAAACAGCATTGGCACTTGGACTGGAACTGGTGCTTTGGCAGATGACATGAAAATAGAGCTCTTTGGCTTCATAACAGCGGTGGATTTGACGTCAAATAGTAAATGCAAAAGCAGAAAAGAACCCCCATACGTACTGTGAAATACAGGGTATCTTTAATGTTATAGTGCTATTCTGCTCCCACTGGTCCTGGGATCCTTATTAACGTCAACGACATAATGGACCTTATCCTGTACCAGGATATTATTTGCCAAGAAACCCGGTTGTCTTGCCAGAAGGCTGACACTTGGGCCGCAAGTGTATCTCCTATTAAGACAATAACCCGAAGCACACGTCGGAATTCCCCAAATAAATAATTAATAGTGGACAGCCTCTCCATTTCCAATGAGTCTTTCAGTCTCCCGGTTGATAACTCATTGAAAACCTGTAGTTGCAATCGAAGGTGGCAGGTCATACGCTCAGGAGGAGGATATCAACAATCTGGAAACAATCTGGATGGAGGGAACGGTCTAATATCTCTCCCAAAAGTGTTTGCCAGCTCATAAAACATTTTAGCAAAATGCCTCGATGCCGTTACTCTTGCAGGGCGAGGTATTGAAAACAGAGATGTCCATCATTTTGACCCCTATGTTTTGGAGAGAAAGGACACCTCAACTAAAATAGCTGTGTAACCGTTTCTGAATAAAATACATACACCCACACAAAAAAAAAGTTGTCTCGCCCGAGGAAAAAAAGCTTGGTTGTGTGTGTGTGTGTACCTTGGGTTTGAGATCATCTTGTCGTTCCTGGATGCGGTGCTTCAGGGGTTTGGGAGAGGAACCAGTGGGAACCTCAGGGGATCTGAGGACACACAAGTAATCAGAGACTGAAAGGTGCTGTTATGAGAGGGGCTAGAACCATGCGACTACACTCAGTCACATAGAACGCGTTCATCAGCCAATTAAAGTACCCTGAAGTGGAGAATGACGATGGGCTTGGAGTGCGCGTGTGTGTTGAGGCTTACTGAAACAGTGTGAGAACGCAGGTCCCCTCCTCCCCACTGAGAACAGACTTATTCTCAAAAAGTAGGTCCGCCTTGTTCTGGCAGGGCAGCGCCAAAGCCTCCTCGTCCAGCAGCGCCATCAGGACCTTCACGGTCTCCCGACCTCCGAAGGCAGTGGCGTGGTTAATGGCGTGCAGCCTGGGCTGGAGAGCGCACACCCGAAAGAGCACGGCGAAGATATGGATCATTTGGATGAGAAGCAAACGGCCGCGCGCGGTAGGTGGGATCACTAAGACGACCTACCCTGGCGGGACTGATCCCGGCGATACCAGCGGCCTGCGCTTTGTGGGCCAGGTGGATCCGACAAATCCTCTCTTTGAGGTCTTTGGCCGTCTCGTCCGCTGCGACGACCACTACGTCTCCGCCGGTGCGGCCCTTCGCAAGCGCCGCCCGGATGCTGGTGACCAGACGAACTCCGGCGACACTGAGAAAGACCGGGGTGGGGTTGAAAGACGCACGAGGCCCGGACTGGACCACAAATTGGACATACGAAAATGGACTTTCCCTTACGGTTCACCCTTAAGTCCCGTCCCCGCCAGTCGAACGGCTGCGACTACGCCACATTAAACGGCGTGTGTGTGTGTGAAAAGATCAGCAGTGTAAACACCGCAGGGTGGGGAAGGACCGGGCTCGAATCCCTGACCCAGCTCTTAGGAAAGGGGAGTGAGCATCCGTAACGGAATCATCTGGGAAAACAGATGTTAGCTGAACAAGAGGCCCTGAACCCTTCGGAGAAGGTGTTTGTGTGTGGAAATACTGTACTCCACCGAGGGCGTAGTAGGAGGAAGTTGGCGGTGGTGGGGGCAGGGATGCAGGCTGTTGAAAGAGACATTCTGGCCTCAGATCAGCCCGATGTCCCATCACAGAGGCCACGAAGTAAAGCAGGGAGCTAACCCTCAACCATGCTCAGTAAACACCTGGTAGGCCTCTGCTACGGGGAAACAGGGCCAATACATCCAATATTAAGGAGCGTCGAGCCATTGGGGTGCCAAAAGGTTTCGAAATCATCTACGGTTGATACTATTTAAGTGAACAAAGTTGTGACACGATGAGACTGATCCCACTGCTTCACCTTCGTCCGTGCGTTTTCATCAGAAAGGCCAAACAATTCTCTTAACAACCACCTTTGTGGCTCTGCCAAACTTTTGATCCAGACCATGTCAAGTAATCTTCAATGACCAATGGGCCATGAGAGCGATCCGGGGGGGGGGGGGGACTTTAGTCTGATTATTCAACAAAGAAATCAGACCAAGGACGGAAAAAACAAAACAATTCAGTACTTTGATGTCGCCGAGATAAGCACGTTTTAACGATTCAACGCTATCAGGAAAATCTGAGAGAGAAAACGTCATTGGGGGGGGGGGGGGAATAAGATCTGTGCACAGCAATAGGGCGGGGGAAATTGATGACAGGGGCAATTGGAATGTCACTCCACGCCAGACCAGGTTGGTATTTGCGAAGGTACCCAATGGACTACATGGACGTGTCCATTAAATGACACTTGTGAATGTTAGTTCAGACAAACGCGTAGTTTCCTCACAAACCAGACGATCGCTCATGGGGTGATGCGTACCTGGGATCCGGGTGATCTCCCAGTATCTCCTCCAAGTTGTCTGTGAACTGGACAAAGGCCAACAGGCCTTTCAGGTGTTTCCTCAGGGGGTCCGTCTCAGCAGGGGCATAGCCCTTACCCCCCAGCTGGACCGCTCTGACAAAGGATGTCACAGCCTGTAAAATACACATCGTTAACCATGCTGTTGACACCACGAAACGTGACAAATGTAGCCGGAAACGTCCTGAAGGACGACAGGTTTGTTTACTGACGCCGGGTTCTTTTGCCAAGCACTGATCGTGTCACCGGAGTCACAAGACCCAATTGAACGAATCGACACGCATTCCCCGGGTTGTAGTTGAGGGACTAGAAGACACAACGTTGGGCGATGTATAGAAATGTAGAGGGAATACGTGGTCGCATTGGGATGGAGGGCACAGAATGCCGATGCCCGGTCCACGTATAAGCAACGAAGAACTTAGAATGCAGGCACTCTAAATAAATTTGCCGCACGTCATGGCCAATTTGCAAACGCTCTCCGTACTTCACGTGTCAGATGTATACTTGTTGCATTCGTTGGGCCGGTCGTATGTGTGCCATCTGGAAAATCTACTTTCAAATGGCTATTCTATCAGCATCTGCGCATACAGAACAGTTCCATGGCCATTTCACACATAATTAATTTTACAGAAACAAAAAGGTTATACCATATTGAACAAATAAATTGTCTGTCGACATTTATGAAATCGCACCGACGTTTCCTGTTTCCATCGGCGTGCCGGTGATTTTTATATGGCCCCGGTAATGAATCCGCACTAAACAGTTGGACGGAAACCCTAGTTGTAGGCTTTAATTGGCAAACCCCACATGTTAGTGTAATTACAGGAAACAGACAGAATAGGAGACGTGTCATTCTTACCAAGAAGAGTGACGTGTTCTTGCTCCTGGCTTCGTGCTTCAGGTCAGTAAAAGCTACACGTCCGAGCGATCTGCCGGGGGTGTCAAGGGTGTGTGCTACGGCCATGTCATTTTTGGAGTTGATCAGCTGTTCCAGATAGGAGCAAAACACCCTCCTCACCACCTTTCCTACCTGGTTGAGAGATTTCAACTTTTACATGTCCACTGATTAAACAAACACTGTCTTCAACACTAACCAACATTTCATAAACCATGCCCCCCCCCCCTTCCCCAGGTGGTATTACAGTAGCGAGCCGCGTTCTACCAACTCGTAAAGCAGGCAGATGACAGAGCAGCTGCCTGGAGAACAGAGCCTGGCTGCAGCACAGCCTATTCTAGCCCACAATGGGTGTTGTGTGTTAAAACATCTGCCTGATAATTTAATTCACAATTTGCTCTTAAATCTTAGTGATATGATTTAAAGTTCCTGTTAATGGGAGCGAGACAGATTTCAGTGCTGAGAAAGACTGGGAAAGCAAAAAGAGAATGGAACGAGTGCCAGACTGACTGGGAAAACGAGAAGGAGCAGTGGCCTTGTTGCACAATGGTTTGAGCCCAATGAAACGTTTAATATTCCAGACAAAATCACCTTCTCTCATGTAAGTGAAGCACAATGCATTTCAATTGCATGCATAAACACAACTGTTTACCTGTGTACTACATAGCTTTGGTTTGCCAGATGGAGTTAAAGGGATCTGGGATGGGGACTCCCTCAACTGATGTGTCTCCATGTTACCAGACAGAAACTGGAACAGCTGGACCTTGGCAACAACAAAAACACAGATTTGCTGAATGGCCTGAAAACTAGCCGAGATGGCCTTTGAGACTATCAAACAGTTGACAGAAACACAATCATCATTTCATCACCCTGGTTTAAAATCAGGCCTGATACTCACTGAGCTCAAGGGCTCCTCAGGATCTCGATCAGCCCTCAGCTGTTTGTACTCTGCGTGGATATCAATCAGGTCCATTGTGTTGGTGCGCTTCAAAAAGGAGTTGTACGCTCTCCGAATGAGATTATAGTTCTCTGGACGGGAAGAGCCATCAAGAACGGGCAGGTGAAGTTTGTCTAATAGTAAGTGTTTCCAGGCAACCAGAATGTCACTCAGAGCGACACTGAACTCTCCAACCTCCTGTTAAAACCAGAGCAAAAGTAGGGTTCAGCGTCAACAATGACTGCTGCATCCTGTGATGGAATCATTATGCGTAGGTCACAAAATTATAAAACAGTCTGATGGGACATGTTTACAACGCTATAATGACTCTACGATTGCATATGCATCGCTTGCCCAAGTAATAAGAAAACCCAAAGCCAAATCAAGAGCAAAAATGAATGTCAATGTTTAGGCGTACAAGTTATGTCCTCGAATTACATCACACCTGGAAAATGTACTACATGTAAATGGTGATCTGCAATTCTGCTGCCATCGCTAGTGAACCAAAAAAAACATATTTAGTACCTGGAGTAATGAGCAGGAATTGGGTTAATAAGTCTGGTTACTTTTAAAAATAATAATAATGTATAACCTATCCTAATTTTTCTCCCTTCAAAAATTTTGTCATATTCAATGGCATCTATGGCCGCCTCATCAGCCGTTCAAATTTACAGAGTACGGGGAATTAAGATCAGTCAGTATCAAGAATAAAGTATTAGGTTTCAACGAGTCGTTATATTACCTCTCACTTGAGAAGACTGTTGGATCGAAATGTCAAAAGATACATGTTGTACATAATGCAGCCTATTAAAATAATTGTGGTTCTGGGGCTGGGGAGGTTTCTGTGTGCACACATCCCTGATTCAAGTTCTCAACCCTCTCTGGCTTACCTGGAGGTATATAGCAGTATACATTGAAAAGCTATAGAAATGATTATACTATCCCTTATAATGTTAAACGTATGAGCCCCCCAAGTGATTGCTTTTAATAAAAAAAGATTCGTGTTCGATTTGAGTAAGGAGTTCCTTCCCATTTTGGACCGATGACGTATGGTAAACCTAACGAATCTGGTAAAGCAACTGATCCAGGTCTAACTAGTTCAGTGACTGCAATTAATACAACAAAACCTAGAATACAGTCGGTGAATTACCTCGGTCAAAGCTGGGCTATATTAATCACATCACAGGCCAACAGAGGGATTCGTCATCGCTTTTGCTACCTGTTTATTGACCTCCGCAATGACCAGCTGTAGAACCATCAACATTCCATCTGCCCCGAGGATGGTAGTTCTTTCGGAGTCGAGAACCCGGTGGCATTCTCTCCTAAAGGTTCTTACTATTGTCCTCAGATTGTTCTCCACAGCTGCCATTGTTCCTTTGCAGGTGAAGGCTGAAGTGCAAGACAACATGTTTCAATGAGCTGCAAACGTCACATCACGCGTCAATTTAAAACTGCAATGCATACACTTACATGTACGTACAAACAATGCCTACAAATAAGATAGAAATAAAGTGCATACAAAAACAGTGGACACGTTTTCTTGCTAAACAAATGCCTGTCTAAAACGAACTATTATCCTATTAGCTAAGCTTCCTACAGTAGAACACGGTTAACGCTATATACACACGAAACTACATACTGTAAATTATATACATACAACAACACAATCGTATAGTATTAAAATTGTCGGCAAGACTCAATTCACAGCGCAGCAAGATAAACTTAAACGTGCGTTCAGTTCGCATTTACGTTAGCAACGTTCTTGAACGATACGTTTCCACAAAATGTTCTCGAATGGACTATGTTACGTTGGCAGCTTGTTGCTGGATGTGGTGAATGGCGAAATGTAGCTTGAAACAATGACTAACAAGCTTTCCAGAAACCCGACCCAACTCTTGCGTTTTTTCAAATAATCGTTAGGGTCATTACAGCACCGTTCACTTTCAATTGAAAATTCAAAAGGTAATACCAAATGAACGAAGCCCTACTTGATATTTTGAAAATGCTCAACTCCAGCGAAAAAACAATCTGACCAATCAGATGATTTCTCAATTTCTAAACGCTTATTGGACGTGGGGATGGTTGTACATAATCTCACCCATGATTGTATTTAGCAAGTATGAATATGTTTCCATTTAGAACGTTTAATAATATATTTGTATTATGTGTTTTGAATAATGTCATTTATTTACATTGTAAATTGTGTCAAAGCGCTACACCGTTGCGCTTTAATTACATCGTGCTCTACCTCGAATATCAGAATGAAATGGCATGGTACGTTCCAACCAGGACATTAGCTGGTGGGGCTAATCATTTGCGGCAGAAGTTTAAGCAGGCTGATTGGCGCGTTTAGGTATGGTTATTAATCATTTAGTTTGGGGTGTTTAGAGAATGTATGCTATTTTGAATAATTTGGTTTAAATCGAAGTCGTCTGTTTTATTTAGTTCTAATATTACCCGGCTGTTACCAGTTTAACGAATTTAGACATTACAGAACCTAGCTACTGGTACTACTGCAGTACGGTTGCTAACTTAGACCTGTATCGTATACGTTTGTAACTTTGTTTTTATTTATATTACTATCTAGTTCACTTTAGCTTGCGCAACAACAGTGCAAAAACCACATACTACTAGTGAAGGGCGGTACATCGTATACATTTTTGTTTTTACTGCATTATGTTAGCTACCTAGCTTTTGACTTTGAACTTTGTTTTCTTAGAGCATAGTTTTTTAAAACAACTAGCCTACTTACCACCATTTGGTTAAAGTGGTAATGAAACCGTTAACGCAACAGCAAGTCTCATGGCTAGCCTAGGTGTGGACTACGTTCTCGAGATACCTAGCTAGGGATTTTAGCAAGTCCGATATAAGGTAGCTAAATTGGAAGCGCTACTGTACTGTTACTAACGTTCATCAGCACGTGTCTCTTAGTCTTTAATTCTAAACTAATGAAGTGTAGGCGTTATTTTATATGTGAAATGTTAGTCCTGTTTAGTGCATCCCCAATTAATTGGTTTGGGGATTTTATGATGTCAAATAATAATAATTCGACATTGAGCTGTTCGCCAGCCCCCTTGCATTCACAAATGTATTACGCTTGAGACTGAGACAAGTGAATGAATGCATTGTTTCTATCAATTTGTTCATCTCCGCTACCTGTCAACCTTTAGAGTCGCCCCCACCCAATATCACCCACCCAATGTCAGTACACCAGTAAGATTTGCCACGTTTATGATTATGATATACATTTATAATTATGGTGACAGCTACTATTTCTGGCCTTAACATGCATTTACAAAGCTTCCAACTAGTTGACCCCAAATTACATAGGTAAGAACATGGCGTTTCAAAGCTACTCCTGGAAAAATGGACTCATTGTTGTGCGGAGCCGCATAACTATGGAAGCCATATCCTGCTACCAAAAATAAAGCTGGTTCCATGTTGATGGACGGTGAAACTTAATATACTGTGCCCTGTTATTATTGGGATGGCAAGATTTTTAGCTTTTTACTGAAAGGTTGCCTTTGATGTGAATCAATTTATCCTAAGTAGAGGTATACAATCTCAGCTTTTATTTTAAGGTAGTTGTGTACATTTTGGTTTCACCATTTTGTAAAGACTACATTTTGATATGTAGTCCCCCTTTTTCAAAGCACTGAAAAGATTGAGGCAAATTAATGTAATGTCCACCCCTAGGCTATGTTCTATAAAATATCCTATGGAACCCAACATGGCTTTACGTTAACATTTCTGGGTCATATTGTTTTATTCCTGAAAACATACCTTTTATTTACTAGTGCTTGCTAGAAAATCTGTCCCTCTGTCATGTTGAACTTGGGATGCCATTGACCAGGGCACTAATCAACCAGAATAGGCAATGCAGCCCTAAAAGTTTAGAGTAATCTCTTTCAATTACAGTAGTGAAGTGATTTAAGTGAGCTTGTGTGTTTGGCCCCATGCTTTAGTGATTGAGCGACAAAGAATGGATGGGCAGGCATGGCCAAGCTCTTTTATGCATTATGCCTATGATTTTATTTTTATCCTAACCTCAGTTGTTTGTTTAATGGAACCAAAAACACTGTCACGTAATTATAACAGGACCTCAAGATATCTTATTGGTCTACCTGCCACTTTGGCTGATCAATACAAATTCTACTAGTTGCATATTTATTAGAAGCGTAAATACTGTGTTTGACAGAAAACACCGTAATGCGTTTGGGGTTTCTCATATAATGATTGTATTTCACAGGAAGATGTAATATATGTTGCTTATTTCCTTTTGACTTTGGTGTCTGTCGATCAAAATCTGAAGATACATTTTAGTTGCCTCTGCAATAAGTTTACTGTGCTAAACACATGTACTACTTGCGTCTGTTGGATTTATTGGTATTTAGCTTTTTGATCTCAGAATGTGACGCTGTTTGCAGCATTTCTGTTCAAGAAAACCACACTACCTCAATAAAAAGTATGGCCCCCACAGACACCCCAGGTTCTGATGCGCAATGTAAAAATAAATTGTGTTGCCACCACAGACACACAGGGAACTATGGTTAAAATAATCTGGTTTTTAGGAGATCAATTGTTTGACCAGTTAATATTTGATCTCTGTTTTTGGCCTACATCCACCTGACTGCCACCACTGTGTGCTGTTAAGTAACGTAAGGCATTATGTCCAGCTATTACACCAAACTACAGAATTGCAGCTTATAAACAGTTATAAAAGGATGTCGCAATATAGACTAATTATAGCTATGTCACACTTTCATTCTGACTGACATGGTATTCAATGTTTGAGAATATTAGTTGAAATTACAGTTCCAGACGGCACACACAGATCTTCTGACCAGAAATTAACTTCGCGAGCTACCAACATGCAAATGTTCAACACGTTCTCTGTGCTTGGTAGTAAATTACAATTAATTTCACTCACCGGTTTGGACAAGCACCATCTATATATCAGGGTTCACCAACTCTGGACCTCAGAGACGGTTCTGCCCAATAACCCTAACTCTAACCAGGGACTTATTTGGACCCTTCCTCCTTTGGAATCAAAACTACAACTCTGGCTGCCTTTATTTTTTGGGTTTTTACTCAAGATATAAATACTAATTTTCCACAAGCCTGTTCAGAACACAGGAGAGATGTGATTCCTTTAGTCTTTTTGAGGTCACTAATATGCCTAACTCACAGAGGTTTTTAGACTTGGAATGTTTCTTGAAGATTAAAAACTGTCAAAGCAATTTCCAAGTGTCGTTCCGCACTGAACAAGATCATGACCCTTAACAAAAGATGAGGTATTTGGGAGTTAAAGAATGTAATTCGAGCAAAGGTGGTAAACATCTTTTGAATTGTTTTTAGCAATTTATGTCTTAATGGAAAAACATGGTGATTTAGCTTACGGAAAGGGAAGTAAATCCTTTAATTGTCAGCACGTGCTTAAATAATGCGCAAGCAACACATTTCTGTTCATTAAAACTAATGGTTTGGCTCTAGGACACCCGCTGCCCCATGAAGCTAGAACATTAACCCGCCCTGTCTCATATCATGTGATTTCCGTGGCGGTGTGAATTGAAAACTGGTTACATGCAATGTAAATGTTATGTAAATTCTTCATTCAGAAACAATCCCTAGAGTATAGAGAGAATGTCTCCTGGTGGAGCTGGAACTATTAAGGGATATTTTGGCTGATGGGGGTTTTGCATTTAGGTCAGTTCTGATAACATAGTTATCTGACTTTTTGACACTCCCCACAGGAAATATCTCATGGATAACAAGATGATTGACTTCCACTTGAGTTAAAAAGGCAATTAATTCAGTATAGTGATGTTTCTAATCTAATATCTTCTTTTATTATCCCCTTTTCCATCAGGCTGTGAAGTATAACCAAAGAGTAAGTACACTGGGCGTAAACTTCGGGCTACCTGAAGACAAATGCTATGGAGGACTCTGGTCGTGGAGCCAGCTACACGGTGCCCTGTGATGACTACATTCATGTTGTGGAGTTCAGCCCCTTCGACAGTGGCTCCGCTGCATCTCTTCTGGCCTATGGGGGAAACCAGTATGTGGTAGTAGGCACGTGCCGCTTCCAGGTGAGTTGTTGCCCAGATCCGTATTCTCGTGGACCCCTTGCGTTCTCAATTTTGTTTCCGTTGATTCATTTTGTACTCATGTTGTTTCTCTGCTGAAAATGCTTTGGATGAGAAGATCTGCACAAAGTTCCTCCTGGCGGCATGGTTAGGGGACATGAGGCACTGAGAGAACACATCAGACACGGCTTTTGTCTTTTCTTTGCCATGCCTTTAATTGAATCACTGTTTGCAGGAGGAGGATATGGAGGTAGAGGGGGTTGAATTCACCAAACTGCGGGTGTTCCATCATGCGTTGCGTGTGGATTGCCTTGCATGGAGCCCCGAGTCTCGGCTGGACAAGCTGCCCCAACTCATCAGGTACCGTGTCCTGGTTCTGGTAAAAATGGGTCATACCGCTTTTAATAAGCTTGATTTACCATTTGTATGTCTGCTCTAAAGGAGTAATGCACCCATCATGTTTTTCCTCCATTACAAGTACATCTTCAGATTTGATCGTGTCATTGTGTCACCTGTTTCCGTTATATCTGTGCCAGCTGCATCGTTGTTCTTTTACCGCGTTCATCTTGCAAAACCCTGCGATCACAGTCCTTACGGTAAATGCATAATCAGAATGTGTTGTTTGCAGACTTTCTGCTGAGCTGGGTGCCCTGACGAGTCTGTGTAGAATCGCCCTCATTAGGTGGATTTTTATTAACTGCCCCTTACATCTTCATATACAAATCGTTGACATAGAGTCAGTGACGTAGAATCGGTCTTGCTTTAGAAATCCCAATGCAAACAATTGATAACCTGAAAATAAACGTTTGTACGCCCATTTATGTAACATTTTAAAAAACCCTTGGGTCAAAAAATACCAGACCAAAATAATAGAACTCTTGAGATCAAGTCACAAAACTACTACCGGACAGCATTTCCTAGCGATGGACAATCCAACTATTTTCGGTTCAGCTAAACAAGCTTGTTCATGTGACTCCCAAGTGGCTTTCCATCTAAAATGACCCCCGGAACCACTAGGTTGGCTTCGCCTCGTCAGCTCCTGCCTTTTTATCTGCTTTCATCCGAGCCGTGAAAGCCTATATGGCTCTAGATTTATCCGATTTTATGTGAGGTGTGGTTTGAGAAAAAGAAACCAGAACGTTGTTACTAAGAAACCAAGGTTTTCCTCTTAATTGGAACGCTGTAATCCTACTGGAGAGGTTTCCAAATGGCCCTTAATTGAAAGGGAAAGGCAGCGATACTTCCTGGCCTTCCGCGGTTCGGTCTGGCGGGTCCCTTGGGGCCGGCGTGTGACGTACGCACATGTTTTAGCGCCGCTGGCTGCCCCGCTCAAGTTCCATCCCTCCGCTGGTTCTGCACGTAGCCGTGCCTTCCAGGAAACCTTCTGTGTTCTCACCGGCGTGCTTGAGGCAGGGGCCGGCTAAGGGGGCTGAGAGGAGGGGGGGGGGGGCTTGTGC
>JACXGK010002369.1:0-12954 GCA_016801125.1 Novumbra hubbsi | reverse complement strand
CGTGAAGGGCGCCTCATGAAGAGCTTCTCACACATTCACACACTGAATAGGCTGAATGTCGTTCGCCTAATTCGTATTGCGAGATTAAACAGTGGGGCTATGGATTCAATTAGAGGTTCAGTGATGGGACTCTGGCGTCTGCAACGGCCGGCAAATTAATTTAAAGAAGGGTGAAATGCCCTCCACAGTTAGCTGGCTACCAGGCAATGTTTCAGTTGTTGTTATAATCTACTGTACTTGCATGCTCTGGAGAGTATTCTGGCTGTGTATTGTGACCTAATGCCAAGTCCCATCGGTTCTTCTGACTGCAAATGTGTGAAAATGTGTTTTTCTTGCTGTGTGTGTGTGTGTGTGTGAGAGTGTGTTTATCTTGTCATGTGAGTTAGTGTAATTATGTGAATAATTGCAGGCACTGGTGTGTACTCCGACTGATTAGAGGAAAAGTCCTCTCCCAGGTTTTGGTTCGTCTCTAAAACCGAAATGCTCCAATGGCGTGTGAGGTCTTGTTTTTACTTCATGTTTATCTTTGCAATTAGAATCTCGCTGTCAGTGTTTCCATTGATCCTTGTCCAGTTCTTTACCACACTCACACACGCGCACGCGCACACACATGCAGATCTAAAGGTGCCGAGGCAAGGCTGTCAGACACACACAAATGAGTGTGTGTGTTTGTCTTTGAGTGAACTCAGTTTTGATGTTCATTCTTTGTTTTCTCTCTCTGTCTTCCTCAGATTTTGCACCGCGGCAGCAGACAGAAATCTGAGGCTGTTGACTTCTGATCTTCAGAATAAACATGAAGTGAAGGTACATTGCCGGTTAACCATTCCAGCCGCACCGCTAGATCGCACCAGAACGGCTGCACCTGTCGGTGGATTTGGCGACTGGTTTCTGTACTCTGGCGGTACGGGCCACCTAATAACATTGTGTCTGTGTTGTTGTCTAGGTGATGGAGGGCCACAGCAACTACATCAACCAGATAGTGTTCGAACCCACGGAGGGGAAACAAATCGCCTCAGTCAGCGACGACCATACATGCAGGTCAGTCCCGTTCCCCCCCGTTCATGAGTAAATATCGCCCAGAAGAATAGGAGTGTGTGTGTGTGTGTGTGTTCCACCAGCTCTTGATTCCCCCGTTCTGTTCTCTGTTAATGGTGCATAAAGTCCTGACTGTGTTTTCCCAGGGAAACCCGACTCTTAGCGCAACACGCCCCGGTGTTACCGTGCGTAAGCACGCCACCCTTTTTACAGCTTTTCTAAGTAATTGGTTAAATATGGAAATCCAATTAGTGGCTGTGCTGCTGGAGGTTTTTCCCCTCCTATGGGGCAGCTTTGAACAAGGTCCCCGAAAGTGCCGTATCAATCAGCAGCTACGTAGTGGAAGAATGGGGGAAAACGGTTCGCTGGAACCTAAAGGGACACCTCTCCTGTTGCATCAGTAGTTCATCTTGTTGCTATGGTCCGACACACACCTGCAACGGTTTACCGGGCACCTGGATAGTACCTAGGCTGATGGGAATAGTACAGTATGACATTGTAGAGAGATTGGATGCAATGTTACCAGTGGGCAGAACTGGCTTTTTACATTAGCCAATTCATGGAAGGTTAACATGCTCACTACATGAGTTTTAGCAGTTATTGCTGCACAGAGGAGATGTACGCCTGGCCACAATCCTTCTCCCCTTTACCTCCCCCTTTTCCACAAAAGGTTTAGGAGCCTTCAGAAGCTCCTCTGCCGGCTTGGCACATTTGGACACAGACATTTTTGCATATTCGTCTTGGCAAAATGGCTCATGCAATTGGCATCTTTGGTGATCAGATCTTTCCCCCAAATCTTCACTCTCTCAATTGGACCCATGTCTGGCTTTTGATTGGCCATTCCAGTTCATAAGCAGCTCCAGTGTGTCTGGCTGTATGTTTTGTTCATTGTCCTCCCGGAACACTAATCTTGACATCAGCGGGTTTTCTTCTAGTATTTTGTTGTACTTTGGTGCATCTATTTTACACTCCCATCTTCACCAAGCTCTCACCACTGGCCTGTGTTCAAACTGCTCAACGTTCTACAAGGTGAAGCATAATATTTCGCCCACAGCCTTTAGTTTTCATTGATTGCTGCTTTCATTGATTTTGAGCCGTATTCTACCATCACTGTGTGCATGGACAAACTGCACTTCTACCCAAACAGCAATGTGCAGTGGTCAGTCTCCCACTGAGGTCAGACTGTCTGCTTCCTCTCAACCTCTGGGCTTTGCTCCCAATTCTGTCAGTTCCCAAATTAATTTACTTTGAATATGTATCTGTTTTTGTTGAGTAAGAGTGATTTCCTGTGCACTCAAAATATCCGTGGATCTGTCAGTCCACTCTACAGCACTTCAATCTTTCCTGTTATTGCCCTCTTATTATGGCACACTCTGTGCTATAGCATTCCATCATCCACGCTGGCTAGAGGACCGAGCTGATCCAATAAAAATGACCAATGACGTAGATAATGATTTAAACAGTCCAAATGTCCGAGATAATGTTATTGTTCAAGACACTTGAGCTGGTCCGAACAAGATGGATGCTGCTGTGGGTTTGGGGACGATGTGCCCCTCCGCGTGGACCCAGCCTGCTGTTCGTCTTGCTCAACCAACATTCCCCCGAGAGTCACCAACCCCCCTGGCTGCTTTGTCCTCACCCAGACCTACGGTACAACGTTTTAATCTCTCTCCTTTCAGTTATATTTCTTGTTCTTGTCACATTACGTTGTGCCTGTCCCATTTTTAGTTCTTACATCTAACCATGTTCAGCAAGAGTTAATCTTTGTCTCTCCGTTAGAAGGGCTGAGTGGTTAGCCACTACTTGGCCTGCCTTTGAACTCTGCCTGGCGACAACTCAAAAGAGGATTTGTCTGCTGTTCGTTGGCTTCCAACCTCCGTTGCTCTCTTTAGGACTCTGTACTGTACTCTGGGACTTTTTTTGTCAAGGCAAGAAGCATGAGCTCTTAACATATTCAAGAAGAAATATGAGGGTGCTTTATCTTTTGTAGGAAAGACATGTTTGACTTTCCGAAAGGCTTTATTAATGAGGTCTTCATGACCGCATAATTCAGCATCTTCACATCATTTCCTGTGTGTTTCTTTTATTTCCACAAAAGCCTGTGTGAAGTTTTTCCAGCCTGGTCTTGGGGAGGTTTGAAAGACATGCGGCCTTTCTTTTGGTCAAAGATCAACATCTCTGTTGATGTTCAAGCATGGGTCACTTCTCAGAACCACATCTTGTCAATACATGGATTGTTACATTTGTTGGTATATTTGTCTTGTGTTTTGCAGATTGGAACTAAATGAAAGGTAATGGAACGCATACTGGTATTTCCCCCCACATTAATGTCATATTTACCTCAGAACAGCATTAAATCAACATTTTTATTAACAAAATACATTGTCTAAATCTGTCTATGCTTCTCTATTCTGTGGCCTTCTCTTGTCGCTGACCTCCATAATGGATAATAATGTGCACATTGTTGTATCTTACCGTACCGCCTAGTCCAGCCAATGCAAGCACTTGAACGTTTCTATGTGACTGCTTCCTCTACCATGCCATTGCAAGCACCAAGAACATCAGACCTGCGCTCCAAAAATATGGACATATTCTTCCCAAGAATTCCTCGAACACCATCAGAGGATATTCCGAGAAAGAGAGTAGCAAATTAACAGAGATGTTCCAGGCCATGTAGAGCAAAGGCATCCGTTTCACACTAACCATAGCCTAGCTCTAGATGATTACAGCTCCAGCCAGGAAAAACAATTTATGAATATAAATCTGTTGGCCTTTCGAGAGCACTGGAAAAGTAATCACGAAAAAGAACAATGCATGTGTCTTGACTAATTTTATTTAATTGCATTATGTAGTCCAATTTCGTAGCCAGAAGGCTCATGTTTTATTTATTTTATACTGTGACAAAAATCAACACTTCACAGCGAAACCTTGAACGATTGTCATCATGTCATATGTAGTCTACATGTAATTCAAAATTGCTTGATTTCTTAATGGGCTCGTATTATCTGGAGATCATCATGGTGTTCTCCTTGGTGCTGATTGACTGTTATGGCAAATCTGTTTGTTAGCGGAGAATTGGGTATGTTGCCCAAGTATAACCCTCATAAGCAGGCTATAAGTAAAACCAGCCACAACGTAGGGTAACCCAAGCTGCGCGTTTCAGGTAAGGATGGACTGAATTGTATTATTTCCACTATGCTGAAATGTCCTTATTGGTAAATATTCACACCCCTTCACTTTCTCCTTATTCTGGAGCCCTAGTCCTGGGCTTGGAGCACGAGGCTTCCTAGGGCTGGCCGGCCTGCCAGACTAAGTAACTGGTCAAGAAGGGGCTTGGTCAGGGTGGAGACCAAGTACCCAATGGCGTCTTTAACAGAGCTTTAGAGTTTCTCTGCGTGGATGGGAGAACCTTCCAGAAGGACAGCCGTATCTACAGGACTCCAATCAGGCTAGTCGGAAGCTACTCCTGTGTAAAAGTGGGAGAACTGACCTTGTATGAGAACATGAGCAAAGCGATGTTCTATTGTGATGTCAATTTGCATATACTCCAGAATGTCGGGAAGAGTCGTCAGATGAATTGCAATTAATTGCAGAGTCCCTCTTGCCCATGAATATGCACTTAATCACCAAAACACATTTCCACTGCATTCCAGACATGCCACAAAAGGACCAGCTGACATCATGTCATTGAAGAAGAAAATTAGACTTAATGTAGTTGTAAATAATAGTATTTGTCACTGAATTGCTTGTAACTGTACTTCAGTATACCATAGTAGCATCTGACAAAAAGATCTAAAAACACAGCAGCAGCAAACTTTATGTAAACCAATACTTGTGTCATTCTCAAAACTTTTTATCACAGCTGTACAAGGAAAACTGGGAGAAATCTCTAACAATGGCGCTTTTACGAAATACAGAATATAGGGTCTGAATACGTCTAGCTTTTTTTATAGGCACAAATTTACAACCGTGTTTGGACTTTGTAGTTATTGGGTATTTTATGTATTTTGTATAGAAATGTTTTTTTTATATGTAATTTACAAATTAAGTCTGTACCACCACATATTGGGAAGTCACTTTTTTTTTTTTGTGTAAGTGGGCTGACTTAATAGCACTTCCGATTTGAACATTACAGGATGGCTTAATTTTTCTCCGGAAGGAATGTTTGTAGGTTTTAATGAAAATATGAATCCCTTATTACAACCAAGATCCCTTTTTCTCTGAAAGAAGGGAGGTCGCGGGAAGGCTGTGTGCACATCTCTTGGCCAGCAGACAGATTTGTGATAAATTACACACAGGCATTATGTGTTTTCCTAGAAGAAGGGACAAGCTTAAAGGGCTGATGTGGGCTGCTTACTCCACACTACATTCTCAACAGAGGCCTGGGGAACGTCAGTTATGACAGACGCCTGGGGAACGTTGGGTAGGACAGACGCCTGGGGAACGTCGGGGTAGGACAGACCCCTGGGGAACGTTGGGTAGGACAGACGCCTGGGGAACGTTGGGTAGGACAGACCCCTGGGGAACGTTGGGTAGGACAGACCCCTGGGGAGCGTTGGGTAGGACAGACCCCTGGGGAACGTTGGGTAGGACAGACGCCTGGGGAACGTTGGGTAGGACAGACCCCTGGGGAACGTTGGGTAGGACAGACGCCTGGGGAACGTTGGGTAGGACAGACCCCTGGGGAACGTTGGGTAGGACAGACCCCTGGGGAGCGTTGGGTAGGACAGACCCCTGGGGAACGTTGGGGAGGACAGACGCCTAGGGAATGTTGGGTAGGACAGACGCCTGGGGAACGTTGGGTAGGACAGGGGCTTGGAGCTTAGCTTCTTGAACATGGACCTAAACAGACAGAAACAGCCAGTCAGCCATGATTTATTTTATTTTTTGTATTTCTAGAGACCAGTAGTGCGAGTAATCCTTTGTTATGTGTGCTGTCAGCATCCAAGCGTCTGTGCTGTGCGTCATCTTCCCTTTGTTAACAGGGGGTGGCTGGACCGTGAAAGCTATTTTTAGCACTTCAGTGTGTCCCATTCCATGACGGCTAGGGCTTACTTATCTTCATCTGTCTAAGTTGATTTGTTTATGTGTCCTGTTCTGAAAACTTCTCACTTAAATGTTTGAATTGATACCTGTCCTTTGGGCGGTTTCTCTGTGGCCGTGTGTCTGTGTGGACTGAACAGTGGTCTCCATAACTGTTCAGTACAAATAAGTACCTTATCACTGCTACATTTGACTGACAGTTTGTTGAACATCTGTGAATCCCTGAGCACACCCCTTTCCTCACCATCCCATTGTGTTCATCCACTCCTTTTCCATTCATTCCGGATTGCTTCTCATCCCCACAGGGTGTGGGACTTGGAGGGGAACGAGATCGCTACATTCAGACTACGCTCTCCTGGTGTCAGTGTGTGCTGGCATCCAGAAGACGTCTTCAAGGTGAGCAAAGTGACTACTTTAAAGTCTCCGAATGGTTTCAGACCAATGTACACAAGAAAGCGACTCTTGACCTCTGTCCAGCTGATGGTGGCGGAGAAGAAGGGGACAATCCGCTTCTATGACCTGGTTACCCAGCAGGCCATTCTTTCTTTGGATTGTGGGAATTCGCCGCTCATGTCAGCCGACTGGTGTCTGACCAACACCATCAAAGTGGGCGCGGTGACGGGCAGTGACTGGGTCATCTGGGACATCACCCGCTCCAGGTAGGTGGGCGGGACCAAGGCTTCACACCAATCAGTCTGTGGCGCACACATCTCCGGGAGCGAATACAAGCCTTCAGGGCCCAGGATTATGTTGAAGGATTGGGTTTTACAAAAGTGTTGTTTTGTTGTTATTTAGTCTCTCCGCTGTATGTGGTCAGTTGTTCATTAGAAGTGTCAAATGAATATATCCTTTTAAGAGGTATGCAGGCTGTAATCCCGATGTTGTGATATCTGGATGAGAACGATCCTGTTATTTTCTGAAGCAGCCTTGCAAACAGCCAGGTCAATGATCACGGGTAGCAGGAAAGATGATTAGGCTTTTCTGATCCTTTTCATCTAGACAAGTTACCCCTCACCTGTATCCCGCTATATACCTCTCCTACTGTATCAGGTCCAGGGATTGGCTAATGGTTGTTTGTTTGTAGCTACCCACAAGAGAAGAGGCCAGCCCATGTGGAACGAGCAGGACACTTCAGGTAACTTTTCAAAAAATCTTTAGTCATGTGATTGTGCCCACATCCCGTTAATATGGCGTCTGCTCCTTCTGGTCACGGGGGGGGGGGGCAGAAGGATGGTAACCATGGATCTTTCTGGGTCTCACAGATGGTCTCGGGCCAATGAGAATCTCTTCTCCACAATGGGATGTCCCGGCAAGATCAACAGTCAGTTACTAGTGCATCACCTCGGTCACCCGCAGGTGAGCTGCGTGTGTCTTGTGAAGCGTTGAGCAATACAAGTGTGGGATACATATCTAGTGTATTTGGATGGGGATAATGGAGCATGTCTGCTGGTCTTATTTTATGTGTTGTCGTTTCAGCCCGTGATGATTGGATCAGCCGTGGTGGGGGCGGGTCTAAGCTGGCACAGGTCTCTTCCACTTTGTGTTATTGGTGGTGACCGAAAGCTCTTGTTTTGGATGACAGAAATGTAATGTAGGCACTCCTACCATGGACAGATGGTAGGCAAGGCAACTTCCTTCAGAACTGTTTGACTTGAGGAAAGGTCCCATATTTCTATTTTCATTATTTTTCAATAAATATTACCTTTTACATGTTTTTGTTTGCTTTGAAGTGACTGAATTGAACGTCCAGACATATGTTGGACTTTAAAACTTTGTCTGGGTGAGTCGTGACTGACCACACTTGCAGCTCATAACCTGGCAAACAGATGGGTCAAACTGGGCTTTGTGAAAGCAGAGCTGGTATTTTGTGTCCTTCGCAGAAGCCTAGTATCGGTGCTGGTCTTTTATGATGTTCTGCCAAGTGGCTCAGGGTGAAGCTGCCGGTCACAGGAATGCAGGAGCTCAATGCTACCGGTTAACGCAAATCAGTCCAAAGGTGCTCACTCAATAATTGGCACCCATACCCATTTCCACACACACAAACGTCCTATTCCACCTGCAGGTTGAGTGGGTGAGGGCTGGGAAGGGAGGCCTAATGCAGGTAGCGATAGCTTGTTACTGATCCAGCTGTTGGGTAAACCCTCAGATGAAAACAAGAGCAAGAAACCAGAAGGGACTTGGTTTGTTAGAAAACATTTTTTAAGTAAAGCACAGGAAATTGCAAATAAAGGTCCTTTCATGTCAGATGGCTCTGGTTGGTGGAGTGGATTGGTGATTATGCTCTCCCTAGAAGAGGGATGTTGCAAAAAAAAGTGGAAACACAAGCATCCATCTCATTGTCCTAGTGGGTGGAGTTGATCGGTGGAGCAGAGATGGAGCGTGAGATGTTGGACAGTATTCCGCCGGAGTATAAGAAACAAAGACTCATTGTACCCTGTTTCATGGCCAATGTATGAAAATAGAATTTACTGCATTATAACGTTTTGGTTATATGTCTAATAAACCACCAAGGGATCGCATAAAATGTGATCATGAATAATTCTGTGATGGCTGATACTTTCTTTCCACAGATGGACGGTAATTTAGTCCCAGGACCTAGCCCTTTGAGTGGAGTTGTGTGCGTGTCAACAGCCAGTTAGGCAGCCAGTAATTACTTTTTTCTCCATGTATGTGAGCATTTCCATATAAAATGTCTAATAAGCACTAACGTGTGAATTTCATAAGGGCATATCAAGTTTGATGTAAAATCAGAGCCAATGGTCTAATTTGTTTTGCTGCCTTTTTGACCTAAAACATTTTTTTTTTTTTTATGGTCCAAGTTCATGGATGAACAGGAAGGCTTTGTATTGTTTAAAGATGCTTTTATTTAGGCCTGGGGAACGCTAACACACCTTAGTAAGCAATGCTCAGAGTTAGATATCCAAAAGACAAAATCAGGTTTTTCAAAACATTTTCCATACAAACTTGCCAATGACAGGCAAACCCATAACTTGACGGTTTCCAAAATTTTCATTTCCGATGGGTTGGTATTACCACGTATAAAACTCACAATAGTTATGAAGTCCAGATTGTCAGATACTCCAGAAATAAAGGTCAATGTTAGTTGGCTTTTCGTAGACAAGGAGCTATAGAGTTCCAACTATTACTCAGAAGTTCCACAAAGCTGGGTATTTGGAAGATTGGCGCAGAGAATGCCCTTTCTGAAAATCCACAACACGAAACCTGTTTAGATTGTGGCTAATGGCCCTTTAGTTGGATGAAACCAAATTGTTTCTTTGTGTCCTGAACGCAAAACGCAAAAGCCAACTTGAAGATAACATTTTCACGATTAAAGAGAACATGGATGAGGCCAAATATCGGAACATCTGATATGAAAGCATGTAACATTCTCAGAGATTTTAGACCTTTGTTAATTGGATCGAACCTGAACCTCAATCCAATTGACCGTCTAGAGAACTATAATGTAACTGTTTACCAATGGTGCCCATCTGACATGAGTGAACATCATAATTTTCACCAATACGAATAAAGGAATCATGTGTAAAACTTGTAGAGACTTGCCCCCAACCAAAACATGCACCTGTTGTTGTATCATGTAGGGACTTGGGTATATGGCACAAATCCATGGATACTGTAGACATTTAATAAATTTAATATGTTAATAAAACATATTTACATTTGCGAAAATTTTAAATGTTTCATGCTTTGTTATTATGTGGGATTGATGTGTAGGTCGATGAGAAAATACATCTAATTCATCCATTTTGGAATAAGGTGGTAAAGTAACAGAATGTGGAAAAAGTGAAGGGGTCTGATTATTTCCCAATGCACTGTATGGACAGGTTCTTCCACCTTGCCCATGAAACTGAAGCTCTTTCAGAGCTACTGGCCTCTTGGTGGCTTCTCTGACTGAGGCACAGTTGTTGTTGTGCCAAATTATTTCAGTGTTTTATAATGGACTTAACTGTGCTCTGGATGATGTTCAAAGTTTGGAATATTTGTTTTATAGCCCAACCCTAACTGGTGCTTTTCCAGAACTTTCACCCATACTTGTTTTGATTGCTTCTTGGTCTTCTTGAGGCGGGGATTTGGATGTGCTCCTGCTATATTTTCAGGCCTCACATGAACAGGTGACTATAATCTAAGGTCATGTGACTTTCACAGAGGGGCCTCTTCAACTAATTGATACTTTAAGGGAATTGGCTGGCACCAAAGCGATTTTCAGTATGTCACTGCAACGTTGGTAAGTACCTGTGCAATCAAGACACTTTTCTCTGTCTAACTTTGCTTTAATACTTTGGATAAATCAGTGTAGCAGTACCCTAATCCACCTCCCAAAACATATTGTAGACTTTTAAACTAGATGCTAACATATGGATACTATTATATCTACTGTATTCAAGTAGTCCTAAAATGTCTTAACAAAGCTGACCTAGAAATGTTTAAAAAATAATAATAATTGAGTTGAAAATGTGCATGTTCTGACATCCTGGATGATGTCAGTATATTCTGAAGGCTTTCATTGGATAAGTAATCTTCTTACTAAAAGGGATACAAACCTGTATCAGATGATTTTCAGCACATTTTTTATTATAATCTGAATGAAGACAAAATATTTTAAACTCAATGTTTTTTTTAATTAAAGGTCTAAGGAATATATTTCAGGAACTTCATACAACAGGTGGTGAATGTAAAAGCATCTGAAGCAAAGATTACTGTGAAACAAAGATCTGGTGTGACCAATTGCCTTTACAAGTCACATTTGCAAGTCATCATTAGTAAATAGGGTCCATTTCACTGCAGTGTAATGTCAGTACAAACAAACCTGTTCTGTGAAGGCCTCAGAGTTTCTTAGTGAGCATTACTGAACACACAGCACATGAAGACCAAGGAGATCACCAAACAGGTCGGGGATAAAGTCATGAAGAAGTACAAAGCAGGTTTAGGTTATAAAAGTAAAATATATCTAAAGCTTTGTACATCTCACAGAGCGCCATGAAATCCATTGTCAGAAAATGGAAAGAATATGGCACAACCTACCAAGACAAGGCCGTCCACCCCAACGGACAAGCCCGGCAAGGGGAAGAATAATCAGAGAAGCAACCAGGAGGCCCGTGGTAACTCGGTCGGAGCCGCAAAGTTCAACAGCTGAGGTGGGAGAATCTGTCCACAAATGGTCTCCATCCAATTTGACGGAGCTTCAGCTTTTTTTTAAGAAGAATGGACAAACATTTCCATCTCTAGATGTGCAAAGCTGGTAGAGACATTTTGCACTTTCAAAGTACCAAGCATGTTGTGTTGATCAAATGTTAAAGGTCTGTTTGAATTCCAGTTTGTAACAGTCCAAGGACCTCTGCACCTTTTTCTTTCTTCTTCAAAAACTTTGGAAAAAAAACATTTTGAGTGTGGAACCAAAGGTTTCAATTTGTTGTGGTCTCTAAATGAAACCCTTCTGTTTCTCACCTAATGTTTTATTTACCAGATTGTTTGCAATTGCTGAACTCACCAGTGTTTTCTTTTTAATGGTGATCTAAACTCTTGTTTAGCCACGACCAGCTGTGATGTAATGGATAGGCAAATATTGGTAAAGTCATGACATCTTACCTTCTCGCAACGTTATCTGAATGTGCTTCACTATCCCAAGAATTGTGAAGGTTTAGGTCATGGCATGATAAAACTTGGCTTTACAAACCTTTTCGAGAAGAGAATGAGCATGTTGTACAATATGTTGAAAAATTATTTGTATATTGGTGACATAATTTGTCTATTTTGGAATTACCTTGGATGTTAGTGTTAGAAATAGTAGTTGATAACCAACCGTTGCAGATCCTGGCAACTGCCATGAGAACCGCTGCTGGATTTATAAATTATAGGCTCCATTCTTTGAAACATATTTATAAAGTGGGTTCTTGGCATTAAAACAGCCATTTGTAAGATTTACACCATACAAACGCTGTAGACCCTTTCCGAACTGACGAAACTGTAATGAGGACCCTGACACATTATAACGGAGGTAGATAAGGATCAGGGGAGCAGTAATGCATCATCTCCTCAGCCCTTTTTGGTCTACAGACAGGTTTCAATCTTAATTGGGAGTACAAGGGAGAGGTCTTGGAGAGGTTGGCCACTTAAACGCAGGCCAACCCTGCTGCCATTCTGTAACCAAACGTTACATCTGTTCTTCAAGTAAATGTGTTTTCGTAAAAACCTATTGTGGAGAACGCTGCGAGTTGTCCTCGTGCATTTGGGTTTAATGGTTTGTTTAACTTTTCAATCAATGGTTTTTGTTTTGACATACTTTTAATGTCTCGGCGTCGTTCCGTTAACGCGGAAATTGACCGTGTGTAAGGGTTAGAACAGTGGGCTTGATTGTGTGAGTCTGTGGCCGTACGATAGAGCAGGGTAGGTATAGGGGAAAGACCTTCACTTTTTCAAACCCAATAGACAGGAGTGTATGTTTCTTGGAGCGCGCGCGCTAACCACCGTCCACAACCATAACATGCTACCGCTTTCCTGGTCCTCTCTCTTTGTTTGAACAAGTCCGATGTGGTCTGTGCCGTACGCTTTCACTGCTGGAACGGCTTTGTGAAACACAGAGGAATCAATGTCAGAGAGCAAGACGACATCCCTTGCTAAGCACACACACACACACCACTGAACATTTTCCAAAGAGCATAATATTGTTTAAGTGTAGGGCATGAATCTCTCGATTAGTGTCTCCTATAATCACAGTGATTCAAGATCGCCACCTGGTGGCACATTTGAATTGTCTTGCCAAAAGCTGCTCCAGCAAATGCATGTACTTTTTACCTTCTTTGACATACCATGACATAGTCGGAAAGATACATTTACCGGTAGTGTAAAACTTCAATCCTT
>JACXGK010002368.1:0-55458 GCA_016801125.1 Novumbra hubbsi | reverse complement strand
AAAAAAAAAAAAAAAAGATTAATGAACCCAAAGACCTCAAGGTTTGCCTCTCCAGTCTCTAGGGAAATTATGCTGGACTAGTATTATGTTATGGAAACCAATAAGCATGTGCCCCCTCATGTAAGAGGCATGGTTACTTCCTTTCCAAGGACCCCAGAGAGCAACGCCATCCACAACAATTAACAACATGAAAAGGATGAGGGGAAAAAAGACTAGCTATGCCGTCAGCACAACAGCCCCCCCCCATCCATACAGACAGCATCTGGAAAAAAAGACAGTTGGCCAGCCTAAAGGAAGTTGGATAGAGGACTAGAAAGACCAGTTGTCAACAGAAATGTCTACTCTTACACTATTCAAAAACTATTATTCCAGCTTTTTCAAAAGTGGCACTGCCAAAACTGGAAAATTGTGTCGGAAGTCAACTTTCGGTGCTGATATGTGTCCCAGCAGAACATTTTAACTGCAGTAAAACTGTTTCCTAACCACAATCAATTAACACACGTAAAACAATATGAATATAAATGTTCCCACAATTGAGGGCCACAACCCAGTGTGGTACGTCTCAAACATGGCAGTGAAAACTCAAATAGAATATGATTATGACTATCTAGCGTTTTATAATCTCTCTCCTAATGTAAACAAACCCCTAGAGCCCCACAACAGAGGGTTGTAGCTCTCCAAACAGAACAATAAACTCAAACAAACACTTCTGAAATGAGCAGGGTTACGTTCAGATCTTAATCTTATAAAAAACCAATAGCAAGAGCTAAAATCAACAGTAGGATAAAAGCCCCCCTCAAACACTGCTGCACATTTCAGGTTAAACGTTCCTTTATAAAGCTAGCATGCTCATCCACAAACAGGCCTCTGATAAGGATCCAAAACACACTTATGTCATGTCTACATATGCTGCAGAGTGAAGAAAAAAGCTGGTGGCGAAAAAACTGGGTTAGAGAGATCAGCCTAGATTGATAAAAGTAAACAACCAGGCCTAATGCAACCATTAGTGAAGCATTGGCTTTGTCTGCACCCTGTGGGAGCCGCTCCATTGGAATAAGCTCTTCTTGGGCATTAGGCAACTCAGAAAAGGCCAAGCGTGTGTGGGTGTCCTGCCCTATTGCACACGCATGATTCAGTCCGTTTCAGTCATCAGGATTGCAAGTTAGCTCACAGAAAAGGCTCAAAACAACAGGTGACCTCAGGCCCCCAGTTGTGCATGAATGGAATCATCTATCTTAAATCCATTTTCAGGTGAGAAGTGCAAACCAATTATTGGTTAAGACATAAGAGTAACAACCAATTATTTTACAGACAGAAGCCTATCTTCCCCCCCAAACTACACATTTCACACCTGAACTTTGTGACTAGGATTGTTACTGGTGTTGCTGTTAGACTGCCAGGACACTTTGCCAGGTTAGATCAATTCAGAGTGTTTTTGCTTGGAAATCTAATGAGGTGATCATGTGACTGAGTGTAACTTTAAAGGGTCTGGTTAACATGTTTAAAATACAGAGCATACATCTGGTTTATTCTAATTAAGCCAATTGTTCCTACACACACAGAGAATGAGCAGGACAGAATAGATGGGATGTCTGACTGTAAATACTAAGGCATAGGGCCATACAAAAAAACAAATAAAATTGCTTGTTTTTTTTCCAGGTTTGGAAAAGTTTTTATTGGCCATTACTGCTCAAGGAACATGTCCAACGTGGGGCACACCTCTGGCAAATCAGGCCATATCAGTGTCAGTCAAATTAAGCACCTCCTTGAAATGGAATGTTGGAACAACAGGAACTCTAAGTAGTGTTGACATACACACCCCGGAATAACAAGACACCATTTATAAAATGTTCTAAAAGCGATCACATAGCTGTGATGATTCTCACAATTCCATTATATATTGGGGAATAACGTAGAGTAAAAATTCTATAGCACGTACACATATAGTGAAGTAGCCCTGTAGGTGTGTTTTGACAAATAATAGACAATGTTGTGAATAAAAACATCCGTCTTGATCAATACATAGACCAGTGTGTCATTGCCAGTCAGAGATACAGATTGCTAATAGGCAAAGAAGCCATTTCCCATACAATGAACATCCAGTAACAAAACTGTTAGGGTTTATAGCCAGTAACAAAACCGATCATTACTCAAGCATTCTCTAAAGCCACACAATTCTTCTGAATGTTTCACTGCATACACTTTAATATATAGGGGACGCACCAACTTAAATAGGCCAGCTATTTTAGACGATTGGCAATCCTCACCAAAAAAATGGCTGTACACATGAATTATATTTTCCAGGTATATACTTACAACACTGTTCTTATGGTAATTAAGGTCCTGGTGAAACTGCATTCAAACACAAAAACTGTCCTCTTAGTCGGGTATGTGGTCATCAACAGGGAAAGCGTGAGTGCAATGTGTGCAGTACGGTACGGCAGTGTAAAGTACTTTTCAACAAGGCCATTTCTAAATTGTTTTGTTCACACGCCCAGTGGTTTTCAATGTCAGTTTGAGTTTAAACCTTAACTGTAGGCAATGTTGTTCAATTACGACAGGACAGTCTGCTCGATTGTAGTCAACTAGAGAGTGGTGGCAGAGAGACTCACACAAGGCCAAGCGTATATAAACTCCTCACCCAATAAACCAAATATTAAGTGTTAATAAATATTGGCTTTCAGTTCTGCAGAGTTTTGCGTGTCTACCAAACTGTTTCCTCCATATGTGGGCTCAGTCTATGCTTCCAAATCGGCCACTGATCCTACTTTACATTAGAAAGACACCTACTCCCTTGTGATATTTAGTAGCAATCATGCTGGATCAGTAGTTTTATAAAAAAAACGTAAAAAAAAACATCTGCAATTTGTAAAAAAAGACAAAAAAAAAAAGAAAATCACCTCCACTGTACTTTAAAAAATTTTATCCTTCAAATCATGATGACAAACTGGTACGCCATAGAGGAAGATCGCACTGACAATGGCTCTACATTCAATACGCAGTTTTCTGCTTGTTACTGTTTATTTTGTTTTGCTTTACATTTTACTTAACGCTACTGTGTATATGCCTTGTGCCATTTCACTGCTCAGAGAATGACACTTTAATTGAAAATAAAATACTTTGACTCCTCTGACTGGAGGAGGCAAAAGCAAGAAGTTCCGCATCAGATTTATAAGTTAAATCTCCCCCAAAAACCCTCCATCCACAGTCCTCCATTTGCATAAGTATCCTAAAGATGAGGGAATTAAAATAAGTGAGGGTATAGGGGCCAATTAGACATAGTAGACGAAGTCTAATTGCATAAGGCACAGTGTTGTTTTTGAGTGGGCACACTTTCACATAACATTTTTTTTTTTTTAAACATCTGATTATGATGTGAAACATACAAACAAAAATATATTAATTACATTTTCATTTGTTAATCATGTTAATTATATTTTGTATTAAGTAACAGTTGACTGTTACATCTTTAAAGTCAAGAGTGTGTCACAAATTTGTTGTTAATACCCCTAAGCCACTCAGTGGAAGGCACACTTGGCATGTCATCAACAACACGTGACCACGGAGGAGACTTCAAGCAAGTGTTTAGGGGTTAGGAGTCAATTAGAGATTCACAGGAAGTCTTTTACAAAGGGGAAACATTTTATTACATTCTACATGTCAAGAATATCAGTGAAAAATATTGTCTCTATCAATCAACAGCCACGACAACAAACACATTGTCTTACAGCATGATCAGAAAAAGGCAACCTGACTACATTTATAATTCAGATCTCGCTCTGCCACGCCTTTTCTACCATCTAAAGGTCCAATGTATTCCACCACTTTGTGCCTCAATTAGGTTCATAATGTGCCATGATTGCTATCGAGGAGTAAAGACTGTTGGCTTGTTAAAATCCAAGTATACCTTTGAGACTCTCTTAATTTCCCAATGAAAACCTTAACTTCCCCCTCATCTGAAAGGGTGTAGCTGACTACATGACATGAACTAGGCTGTCTCACCCATATTCACATATCCACATTTTGTTCTTTTCAGACACTCACGTAAGAAGACCACTAATGGGCTTTGGGGAGATTCTGGCATAAAGCACACGACAGGCAGCGCTGAACCACTCTGGGGCGAGGTCCCAGTTAGCCAGCCTGCAACTAAGTTACTCTCAGCCGAGACAACAGAGATAGAAGACAAGTTAAATAACAGCTCAGTCAGCTGAAGGAAAAGAAAACAGAAACTGTCCAAGCCTGATAAAATAACCCCCCACAGAAAACACGCGGGCCAACCAAGCCTTATCAGCTGTCAGACAGGGTTCAAATTAAACTAAGTATTTGAAAACAATTTAAGGCAGGCCTATAAAAGCATTGTTTTCTCCAAGCATTGGCCACAGTTAAACTCCTAAAATTAAAACTAAAGCTAGGGATATGCCAATAAGAAAATACCAAAGTTTTTTTCTGTACCCAGGCATAAATGATAACAGATTTAAAGCAATCTTTTAGTTTTTTTGCCCATAAATCGTTTGATACCAACTTCTGGCGGATATATCTGGCATCACTGAAACCTTAGAATTCAAAGTGATCAAGTCCTCCTAAATGTCTGTTTAAGCCAGGTGATCCCATTTAGCAGAACTGAACGATGGTCGAGCCAATTATTGGTCTCAAAGTAGCAGCCAGTTAGCCAGCACATCCACCCTCCCAACAGGAATATAGTCAACATTCTCCCCATTCTAGCTAATGGGAGAAATTCCAGGTTGATGAGCTCATTGGGAGACCAGAAGACAGCTAACGAGCACCTCCACATATCCAGCCCACCGTTGTCCCCAAGTGCTTCCTTGGGATTGGAGGTTGCCATGGCTCCGTGAAGCAGCTTAAATAGAGAGCTCTCGTAATGTTCCAAAGATTTATTAAATCAACATTGTTGGATGAGTAATTTATTTGTTGTCTCAATGTATCTGGCCTAAAACAAGGGTGCTATACGCTACATGTGTGCGAGTATAAAGTCCTGTCTACAGAGAGGCTACGTTGTGTAATGTGTAACCAAATATTTCCCTATCAGCTAGGTCTCCTGTGACAACATGTTTGGTTTGCATTTGTTTTACACTATTTAACACTATGTGAATATGTTTAACTTGTGCCATCCTCTACAATATTCTTCTGCCGTTTCTCACTGCTTATTGGAGGTGTTCTTGCCATATGCACTGCTACAGTATAAACATGAGGGTCTTCTGTATACCAAACCTTCCATGTCACAACACAACTGTTTGGCTCAAACCCGTGAGAACAAATGACAAATATTACAAATGTGTTTTGAAATGCATTGAGAAAATGCAGCTACTTTGAAGAATGTAAAATAAAAATCATTACTACATGATATTTGATGTCAGTTATATTGTAGAAAATACACCGCTCAAAAATAACATTAAAATTAAGGAAATATATTAAAAGACCAAATTCTTTACTGTACATTATGTAAATCATTGAAAATACTCCTTGAAAATTACTAGATGAACTCACTAGCTGAAAAGGCCTTCAGAAAAGGTCATTTAAACCATGACTCAACAATAGTGGGGTGAGGGGCCGATAGAGAGCCAGCAACACAAACCAGTCATTCAGCCGTCACACCCTCACCTGCACCTGCTGACAAACCCAGCAGTGTACAAATGTCTGGACAATAGAGGGTGCAGCAGTGCTGCACATGTACAATGAACTACTTAATCGTGAGTACAGAAACACAAATCAACCCACTCCAGACAGCAGCCACCACAAAAAAGCTAAGAAAAAGAGACATTGGCAAACAGACACCCCTTTTTATAAGCTTGCAAAGAGGAATGCAAGGGCTTGTGTTACCTTTAAAGGAACAAACATCACAGACTACTGGAATCACCCACATCTTGACATATGAAGCAATCTCAGCCCTTCACTAATGTGTAAAGTTCAACTGCTTCCCCCCGAAAAAAAGATCCTTACTCAGGGCTCCTGAATGGGGACAAATGGCAGCATTGTCAACATATTTTCGCAAGTTGGCTTGTCAGGTTGCATTAAGAATTGTTGGGCCAGTCAAAAAGAGAGGCCTTCAAATATCTATAAACTATTAATATATGTCAACATTTGTTCAAAAGATAGCAACAGATCCTTATTCCAAAATCAACATCTCTACTACTTTGCATCTGTTTGACAACATTTTCGTGCCACTCGCTAGCTTGAAGCAGACGTCTTAACTAGCAGATGCAGTATTAACTCAAACAAACACTGAAAAAAAGTTTTTAAACAAAATAAGACCAGTTAGTTAAGTAACTTTCAAAAATAGCTACTACAGTCACAAAAAAACAATGCCTCACATGAAGCGAATCTTATTTACCTTGTTCTTTTGCTGAAAATTACACAAGTTGGCAATATGAGTATTGCACATAATGCTTATATCTGGCAGTCTGATGGTCGAGACTGGGTTTGGCAATTACCCAGAGAACGTTTCCTGCCTTACTGCATTGTGCCAACTGTAATGTTTGGCAGATGAGGGGTAGTTAGATGAGCTTGGTGGAGAACACCACCTTTGGGATGAAATAAAACAGACATTGAGAGCCAGGCCCTCTCGTTCAACATCAATGACAACATCATCAACATCCGTGACCTTCTGGAAGAATGGGCAAAAATTCCAATAATATTTTCCTTTTAGCTTGGATGGCAAAAATATGTTTGTTAGGAGGGGAAATAAATCATTCAAACAAATATTGATGATATCACGAGAGGTGAAAGGCATTACGCAGATGTAAAGTTATGCATGACCAAAGTGGTCTGAAGTATGCTTTACATTAGGGGTGCACGATTAAGGCCCGAATACTAATCATTTTTATCAATATTGAGATCACAATTATTCATTGATTTTAGGGAACATAATTTTTGTGCACTTTCCCATTTAAATAAACAGTCCACTCCTTTCATTGGTCTGTGTTGTGCAACATTCCTGCAAATGTATAAATATTTGCATCAAAATAAGACTAGTCCTTAAACATTTTCTGTATTGTGAGACAAGCAAAGGCAGGTCACTACATTTCCCCCAGGGCAAAAGATGGAGATTCAGTGAGGTAACACTGGCGACTTGATTCTTCTTGGCCTTCTCGGTCCATGCATTCATCATACTGAAGTTGGTGGCGTTTTTTCAGGTGGTTGACCAAGTTACTTGTGTTGCTGTTCGGCACAGACACAATGCTAATGCACTCAGTGCATATGATTTGTTCCTGCTTCAAATCACCTAAATCCAAAATACTTCCAAACAACAGATGATTACCCGTTTCGAGGGACTAGCTCAAGGCCGTCTGCTCCAGACAGTTAAATGTTTCTGTGCTCTCTGTTCTTTATTCAACTTCTACTCTGGACTGCAGCTACAACATCCAGGACATTTCTACACAATCTGTGACCGGCCGTAAATTTAGGAAGCGCTTGATTTGATATGCAGTGGAGTTTTCTACGAGTGAAGCATACATTTTAAAACGTCAATATCGCAATCTATCATGTTCATTTAATTGTGGGAAGTCAAAATCAAAATTTAGATTAATAATCAATTAACTATGCAGCCCTAGTTTTCATTAAATAAGTAAAAACAGAACTCAAAATGTGCAAAGATGACCTGTAACACTGACAATGCATGAGCCATTATGAAACAGGATGAAGAGGGAGCAGCATGATCATTTCAATCTAATTGTCAGCAGTTTTAGAGAGCGTGTTTTAGTAAAGCATCAAACCATTCAGTGCCCCATCATGCCCTGTGGTTGGCGGCACTGCCATCCTGAAAGAGACTAAAACATTAACACTTTCGAGGTCACTCCTCTTGCCATCATGATCCAAAACCAAGGTCAACTGGGCTTGCTCAGCATTTGTGTACATGCTACAGAGCATTATAGAAGCAAAACCCCTTAATTGCATCATGCCGTACACCTGTAAGCATGAGCATTCTCGTTTTGTCTTTCCTTGAACTTGTCACCAGTCCGTATATTATAGTAATATTCAACTACAGCTAATAAGAACTCAATGACAGTTTCAAAATACAAGTTTCTAAAAAGGTTTACAAGTTTACAAATCAAACATTTATGTTACATGATCATTTAAGTTTCCACAATGTACTTTTACCAGGAAAGGATTTGAAAGACTGCAATAATTATGGAATTTAGAATGTTAGCTAGAATTATATGTCATTGAATTATTTTAATACTTATTAAAAGATTTCACTGTTATATCCTCCTGAGACCCGGCCATTTATTTTTGTCCTCTGTAGAAAACACTTTCACAATTATGAGGTTCTGGGTCCTGACGTCCAGTACAGAGGACATATTATATAAACCAAATCAATATTTCAAGAAAAGTTTTAAGTTATTATAACTCCAAACAATTAGAATATAGAATTTAAAACACATCCGAGCAACATTGGTCAATGTCATAGTGATGAGTTAAATAGGCCTACTGAGTAACAGGTGATCATGGTTGGTCTGCCCAAACTGAGCAGCATAGCCTGCCCAGTGCACCTGACCCAGCCGTAGGGTATAGAGCCAGGCAGGGAAGTAACTGGTCAATCAGGCATGTCCTAAGAGGGGGAGACTCGGAGCCACTGGATTGAGCTGTTATGCACTGGCAGACCTGCCAAGAACAATAGTACCATGTGACCCAGACCCAGTGAGCTCAGAGAACTGAGGTGTTAGTGGGAAATGTGACCCCCTAGTCCAGACATAGACCTACTTCTAAAGCTTTTAAGAAGTATTCCCAAATGACTGCATTTGTTAAACTATATATAGTGTGTTTAATAATAAAATGGCCTAACAAAGATTAGCCTTTCTTTAAAATATAAAAATCTCTGTGAGAGACCATCCTCAATATTTGATGTAATCAGGTCAGACCAGGTTCCGCATTCTTCTTTGTGTTGGCTGACCTTAGTGCTGCATTGGACAATATTGATCACCACATTCTTGAAGGGATTGGAAACCCAAATCAGTCTAAGAGGACAAGCTTAATACTTTGAGATCCTATCCATCTTAACTAGATAAGTTCACCTCTGCTAGATGGTCTGTATGAGTACATGAGCCATAGGACAATGTTTCAGGACTACCTGGCCTAATGACTCAGTGCTGTCCAGATCCTAAATCTAACATGTTGCTGTTGCAGATTTAGTGATAATAGCCAACTGATAATAATCAGGGAAAGGCAACTGATAATAATCAGGAAAAGCCAACTTATAATAATCAGGAAAAGCCAACTTATAATAATCAGGAAAAGCCAACTAATAATAATTACAACAGATTTTTGACCCATGTTTTATGCAATGTAATATTATCCATCAGGAACTGGTAGATTACTGGCTTATCTGCTCTTGGCTTCTTTCTAGGTGATAGAAAGATGATATGCAGAGTTATCATTTTATATCCAAATAAAGCTTCTTCTACTGTTTCTGGTGTTCACTCGAATCTTAGAAGGATCACGCCTAAGGACTACCTGGCCAGACAACTTCTTGCTGCTTGATTATTTCTGGTCACTGCCCACAGCCCACATTATCATCCGCCTGGTTGTACAGCTAATATAGATTCTACCTAAAGACTCTCAACACTGGTGGTTAAAACTGCTGGTTAAAAAAAGAAAAGGTAATGCACTCTTATAATCTTCACCAGCACAGCCATAGGAATACTAGCTCCGTCAAGTTTATCTGCTCTCTAGGTTTCTGCCCTACTAAGGACTTTTTAAAAGCCAGTATCAATTCTTGCTGTTGCTTGGTCTTAAGGATTTAGGTTGAATATCTGTAAATGCAAATATTGACAACTTAAGTAAAATGGGCTTTGTAAAATACACGTGATAGGTTGAATTTGACCTTCCTGAAATATTATTCAATAGCAGTGGCGATTTTAAATTAGTTATTTCTGTGAACTAGTTATTATCAGAACATCCTTATCTATCATATTCGACGATAAATAATGGTTTAATCTCTTTTTGACGTTATAGCACCGGGGAAATCAGGAAAACTGACTGTCCCTCAACAACCGAAAGCCTGTCAGGACACAGATGAATAAATAATGTTGCCGTTATATTAGATCCTGACTCAACTCTTACATGCCCAGGGCCTGTTTAGGGTCCTGACATAGTTTACAAAACCTTGCTCTACATGTCAGTTACAGTAGCTTTATATGTAGCGACAGTATATAAATCAACGTTATAAAATCAGGCATTCAATCAGGTTGTACTAAGCATCACTTTAATTGAAAAATGTTATCTTACCTCTGTGTGTATTACTAACCTACATAGTTAGCCTATAATGTTACCCATCTATCAGGCAACAAACTAAGCTAGTAGCTAGCATGCTATCTAGCATATAAACCTTAGCTTTACGCTAAACGCATCCCTTCAACATACGACAAACAACGGCGCATGCACCATAGCCGTTCGAGCGCTTACCTTGAAAGAAAAATCTGAAGCCTATAGTTTAACGCAGAAAAAAAGTGTTCTTTCGAGTAAATCAGTGCGTCAAACGATAAAATTCAGCAAGTAATCCCACTTTTTCAGTGTCCAGTTCGACTTCACTACAATCTCTTCCAAGCAGGAATTGTGGGAACAATCATTGGCATATACAAATGACGCATTCCACAGGCTGATTCTAGGCTGATTCCCTTAGCTTGGGTTCAAAATTAAAGGGACACTTACTAGTTTTCTCACGCTATCAAGAGAGTCATAAATGAGGTTTATTTTGTTAAATATTAGTTAGTGGACTCAAGAGTTGATTAATTTGTCTTAAAACGTCGATGTTTTAAATATTTCAAGAGAAGTATTAAAAATACACAGGTGGTGGATACTTTCCCCCTTCCTATGTAAAGTCCTCATTGAGTCTAGAAATCTATTATGTAAGTACTATAATTATAGTTATTACTTTGAAGCTATAATGTTACTTATGTACAGTATATGTCTCAGTTATATGTGTGTGTGTGTGTGGGGGGGGGCTGCTGCTTGATGTCACTGGCATTATAGTTAAGTAATATGACGACATGGTCTAACTGTAAGAGTCCTTACTATGTGTCTAATGGAATATATCGCTGTGATTTGTTTAATGTTTAATTTAAGCAAACTGATATAAACAGTCATTCATACTATTCCCCCGAAGACCAGTTTGTAGGATTTATTTCTGTTCTCAGCTGATCATAAGCTTTGTCTTCTTAGTCTATAAACACTTCAATCCCTTCGAGCAAAAGAAAATTAATTTTAGATGGAAAGCTTCTACTAGTATAGTAGGCTAAACTGTAGCAAAATCTACTAAGTTAAAACAAATAATAAATTAATCTGTGTGACCAGGCAGATACTTGTGATTATTTCAGAATCCTGAGTAGAAATTGAGTATGTTATTATATACATGCATAGAGTAATGCATTCCACTGCTGGCTTGCGTCTGGGAGCTAAACAAGGCTATTCCCTGAATGGGAGACCAAATGCTGCTAAAAGTATTGGAGAGCCGGTAGAGGGAACTCTTACCTACATTACGTTTTAAATGTTTACATATGATGTTAAATGTGTGTTTTGACTAGTAGATCTTTTAAATCTTCGTCGCGGCACACCAAGGATTAAGCAATTTCTCTGGTTTAAATCAGAATGCTGTTCCTGCTGGCTCAATGCATGTGAACAAATAAAAAGTTACAGAAATTGCAGGAAGCTTAAGGTACATTCTCTTCTGTATTGATAATTGCGATAAAACATCACTCCTCCTGACAGACAAACATCACTCCTCCTGTCCCTCTAACCTTAAACTAAATAACAACTATTAACTAAAATCTATTTGGTTTATATTCAAACTTGGGATGACCTGTCTACCCAAACTTTTTCAATTTAAAATGATTAACTGAAATCAATTAAACACAATAGCTACAATAGACCATGAGTCATTTCTTTATTGGCCTAGTTGAATTGCAGCTGTTTATGTTACCAGATCAGGTACTGGGCTATGGGCCCAAGAGAAATGTTTTACAAAACTTCTCTGATATCTGTAAAGCCACATTTTACAGAGAAGGAAGAATGATGGATTAAATTGGAGATGGAGATTTGAAACAAACATTTAAAGACTTAGTTCCAAGGTTTTCTTAACTTCCTGCTATAAGGTAATTTTTTATAAAAGTACAAAGTGAAGATCCTCCCTTATTTGCACCCATGGGACTTACCATACTTAATCCGCAGCTAAATTATGTTCATAAACAGATCATTTATTGCACACTCAGTAGACTTAGTGGTGTGTGTTTTCAGTTAACCTTTCCATTAACAGCAATACTATTATGCTGCATATGCGCATGTTGAAATCCAAATAAAGTTAGTTTTGTTTGAGTGACTTTTAATGAATGAATGAAGTTAATAAATCTTAACTTCCTCCTACTCTGGTATCAAACTATTGTCATAACAGGTGTTACTTTCCCTAACATCTGCTGACCCTTTCTCACCGCCACACCAAATAGATGGTAATGTGCTGTCTTTATTCCAGTTAGGCTACATGTGCATCTTATCAGCTGGAATCATGCTGCAAAGAAGTGAAGAAAGAGTGAAAGACAGAGAAGCTAATGTGTTCAAACATCCTGTTAAGTTTCAAAAAGGAGTGTTTCCATGTAAGCCATGTCGGCTAGTAACTTCTAATTGTACTTTCAGGTACAGTACTTGCTTAGGATGTGGCATTCATAGTGAAATAGCATTTCTCGATTCTTTGTTTCTTTGGTATATACCAATTTTGTTAAATCCCATAAAATGGCCATTGTTACCATTATTGCTTCTTAGTAAGTGTAAAAGTAGCAGGTAAGGATGGAACCAATCAATTGAAATAATAGTAAATAAAGGGCTACTGCCATGTCTGGTGGTGTTGTTCTGTACCCTTCTAAACCTCAATTAATACAATACAATGCTTAAGGGAAGAACTGCGAGGAATCAAATCACACAGGGAGATGTGCAAATTAGCTGCCAATTCAGTTCAAGGTAATGTACTTAGTCTGTTTTTCTCTTTAAACATCCATGTCACCAATTCCGAAGGTTAACGTAACAGACATGCTTCCCCTCTATTACACAACCACATACAATATTGCACGTTTAAATACAGCCTCTCATTGAATTTGAGCAACAGAAATACCTTTAATGGAAATAGCAGAGATTTTGACCAATTTGGTGTGCATGTGGGAAAACGGTGTGCAAGGGAACAATCAAAGGGTATGTGAAGGGTGATTTGGACAAAGGAGCGTGTATAGTGTGGTCCAATAGAATTTAGACAGTGACACATTTTAGTTTTTTTACTAAAATGAATATGTACAGCGACTTTCAAAAGCATTCACTTCTCTTAAACGTATTTAATTAGGAGGTTTTTCCAATGACCAGCACAAAAAAGTCCATAATGTCAAAGTGAACATTTATCACAAAATGCATTAGGAATATGGGACAAGCGTTCACCACTTTATCACACATATTCTCTAGTACTTGAATATGACAAAGTACTTTGTACAAAATACTATGTTTAAAATTCACTTGATATATCCACTTTACCCTTTGTCATAGTGTCGAACCACAACAAAAACATGTCACTGGTCAAATATGTTTGGAGCTCAATGCTGTATGTCAGTGTGTTAGTATGTTACTCACTCAGACACTGCAGACCATGCTTTCTCTGCAGAGCCTTACTGCACAGAGAACAGGTGGCTGAGCTAGAGAAGGAGCCTGTCACCAGCTGATGCCCACTGCTACTACAGCCACGCAGTATCTCCTTCTCTGCGTCTTTCACCTTCCCTTTGTCCCTCTGCTGCTCTTTCTCTCGGTTCTTACCCTGCTGGATGAAAAGGAAAACAAAGAAAATATAAAAATAATGGCAGCTTTCATTTTCGATGCTACTTTGCTTTGTTGATCTATACATTTCTGTAACATTGTGACTGTATCATGAGGTTGGATAACAGAACAACAGAACTGAAAATACAATGAGATATAAGCAAGCATTATTACAGAGGGAATTCTCCCTAAAAGAAAACCGCACGTCTGGCGTGTTTTAATGCACTGATACAATGGACGCCAGTATTTTTTTGTAAACATAATTATTTAGTAAGTAAGAAGGTGGTAAAAGTGTGGTTCTAAAGACTCCTCTGAGTCTTGCCATGATATTATGTGACATAGAACAGTTATTATAACACAGCAAATTAAACACACTCATGTTGGCGAAATAGTTTCAAATTCACTTCACAATGAAGCACTGCATTTCATTCTAGTAATGTATTAATAAAAAATAAATATTAACATTGAAACTACAAGTGTGTTCTCTATTGAGTTGATAACAATTTCAGCTGTAGATACACAAATAAATGAATGAAAATATATGTTTTTCATAGAGTTTAGTTGTATAACAAGTAAATAAATAAATGCACTGCAATTTCATCAACATCTTCTATTTTCACGAGTCATGCATCGTGGAAAATACGCTGCAAATGCTGGAACCATGCTTGAAATGCTTGTGCCTCAATTTCTCCACAGGCCTCTTCCATTGCTTGAAGAAGACTTACTTGGTTGTAAAGGTTGCAATCATATACTTTTCATCTCCAATAGGAGAAGAACTCCTCAATTAAAATTAGGAAAGGAGAACATGGTGGAAGGAACACCATCCTGAAATGTGGGTGATGCTCAAACCACTCAAAGCACCATTGCTGAATGGTGAAATTGGACATTGTCCCAAATAACTACAAAATTCTGAGACATTTGCTTCTGATCACCCGGCTGAAAGAGGATTTCATTGAGGGCAAAAATGCAGGAGTCTTACTGTGTTGTATGGCCCCAAGACAACGGAGGTCCTCTCAATGGGACCTTTGTATACCTGCTTCATTCGGGTGCTATTTCTCCTTACAACACAATCAATTGTGGAGAGACTGGATTGGTGAATGTTGCAGAATAGTTGATTGTTCCGTATTATTATTTGCAATGTCTTTGAGGCGGAGGGTTGTTCTGGACAGGTGTCTTTTATACAGGTAACAAGGTGAGATTAGGAGCACCTCCTTTAAGAGAGTCCTCCTAATCTCAGATTGTTACCTGTATAAAAGACACCTGGGAGCCAGAAATCTTGCTGATTGATATGTGATCAAATACCTATTTCACTAATTAAAATGCAAATCAATGTATAACTTATTTGAAATACATTTTTCTGGATGTGTTTGTCTCTCACTGGTCAAATAAACCTACCATTAAAATTATAGACTGATCATTTCTTTGTCAGTGAGCAAATATACAAAATCAGCAGAGGATCAAATAATGTTTTCCTCCACTGTATGTGACATGGTCAATAAGGATGGCTCTGATTTCATTGACACCCTTCTGCACCTCCCTTCCTCTCTGTCTACTCCCACTTCTCCCTCCTCATGCACCTGGCCCTCCCTTTCCTCTCTGCCTATGTGTTCTCCTTCTCCTCCCTCCTCATACACCTGCCCCCCCCTTCCTTCTTGTCCAGGTCCTCTCCCTCTCCTCCCCCCTCTTAAACCTGGCCTTCCCCTTCCTCTCTGTCCATGTCCTTTCCTCTCTCTTACACCTGGCCCTCCCCTTCCTCTCTGTCCATGTCTCCCCCCCACTGCCTCCTCTTAAACCTGGCCCTCCCCTTCCTCTCTGTCTATGTGTTCTCCTTCTCCTCCCTCCTTATACACCTGCCCCCCCCCTTCCTTCTTGTCCATGTCCTCTCCCTCTCCTCCCTCCTCTTAAACCTGCCCCCCCCCCTTCTCTCTGTCTATGTGTTCTCCTTCTCCTCCCTCCTCTTACACCTGACCCTCCCCTTCCTCTCTGTCCATGTCTCCCCCCCACTCCCTCCTCTTAAACCTGGCCCTCCCCTTCCTCTCTGTCTATGTGTTCTCCTTCTCCACCCTCCTCATACACCTGGCCCTCCCCTTTCTCTTTGTACATGTCCTCTCCTCCGTTTTTCTCCCAATCCTACTATACAACCTTGTGCCACAGCAACAGCCCCTGCCAAGTCAAGAGAGTCGAGATTGCCACAAGCCTAGCCTGGCCGGAAGCACCTGCCCCACACAGCGGCAACGCTGTTATCCCAACATGAGCCACCCTGCCAAACCCCCTGGACACAATCGGCACCGGCAGGACTGGGGCTCGAACCCACAACCATTGCGACCTGCGTAGACCACTGCGCCACTCAGGAGGCGTTTGAGTTTTAGTCCTTTATTGTTCAATATGCATCTGTAACTGTCAGGAGTACTCCAGGAGGTAGAACACAAACGCAGAGGTGACCCAAAAAACAGAACCTTTATTGCTACTCAAGGGAGAATGCTCATAGGCAAAAACAAATAACAAACAAAATGGCTAGTTAAAGAAAACTCCAGATGCTCCAACAAAAACAGTTTGACAGACACAAACAACGGTAGCAAACAAATGCAACACATTGCAATGATCCCACAAACACTGAAAACTGAAGGAAACTGAAATAGGTTCCCCAATCAGAGACAACTGCGTACATCTACTGTCTGATTTCCAACTACTACAGAATTTCCATAGGGAAATAAGGCTGATGCTGAATGAAATAAAATGAATTACTGTGTCTTTGGAGTGTTTTTAACATTATTGTTGTAGACTTTGTTTATAATTGATTAAATACCTTATAATGACAAAGTGAAAGCATGACATTTGTGTGCATTTATAAAAAAATAAGTATTCAGACTATTTATTAATGACTGTCACATCCCCATCTGGGGAGGTGCCTCCTGCCGTTGCGGTCGGGGTCCGGCATCATTGGCCTTCTAGCCACCATCGCTTTCCCCAGCGTCGGAAACGCATCACGGTCCCTGAATTCCCGCACCTGCTCCCCATTACCTACTGTATACGTTCCCCTTCTCTCCAGTGTCTCTGTGCGTTGTTGTTTCATGTTGGTGTTTTGGGCCACCAGCCAAGTTTGTTTTGGAAAGTGCCTTGTTTCCTTCACTTGTTCCGTGAAGTGTACTTTTGTGCGGACTGTTAATAAAAGACCTTCAATCACCACTCCTGCGCCTTGGTCCGTCTTTTGCTACACGCTACAATTGCTTTGTAAAAGCACATTTTCAGCAATCAAGGCTTCAAGTCTTTTAGGGTATGCCTCTATCAACTTGGCAGAAAGTTGGGCAGTTTGAGGTTCTTAGGCCGTGTGCACTATGGATACGGTTGTCTTCATTTGAAAAGTTGAAAGATCTTCATTTGATTTTAAAACTTTTCGGTTACTTTTCAGATGTTATAAACACAATGTTACCTTGTTGCACCAAAAACCATAACATAGAGTAAAATACAGATCCAAATAATAGCTGAAATGTAGGCTGATTTATCTGGGGTTCACTTAGGAGATTCACAATCTATCCCTTAAAGCATCTCTCCACCACTTGTTTCCATAGAGTTTTATTAACTCTTCTTTACCACAACTATATCAGATAAGGTAATGGTCAAGGCACTGTGTGAGCTCTGTTGGCCTAGTATGTTCCTATTGCAAATAGTACTCTATATTTGTTACAGAAATAGACCACATTTATAATTTCTAAATATATTTATTCAAAAAGTGTTTTTCCCCTCAACGTGCTTTCGATATTGTTGTTGGTTTGACTCACCTTGTCTTGTTTGAAGGAGCCAGTCATTCTGTTCTTCAGGGAACTCAGGGTCCGCTTCACCTTTGTTCCCTTCACTTTTTCGGACTTGTCCTCTTCCTCTTCATTTCTATTCCACAGATGAGAATACATTGTATTATATCAATGTTGAGTTACAAACTGTCAGCAGTGGCACAAATGATCAACGAAGTTCAGTTTCAATGACAGCGTTTTAATCAATCTTAGTCTCCATATAGTGTAAAGTGAAAAAGTGTCTGTGACTTACTCCTTGGAGAGGAATTCGTACCAAGTCACATTACTTCCTGACTCTTTCCCCTCAGGCCTGGTGGTTCTCTGCTTGGCTCTGTGATGACAAGACATTGGTTGGATGGTTATTCGGATTCAATACCACAGCACTTAATTATCGAGCAAAACACATGCTTGATTGAGGCAGTTGACTGTAATTCTCAGGTCAGATCACAAGCAAGAGAAACAGCTTGAATAAAGTGCTCAAGTGGTTAAAGTTTAAACAAAAAAAAAAGTGCAGTTGTCTTTATTAATAACTGTGTCACAGTGCAAAGGCAACTATCCATCCAGGGCAAGAATGCCTCAAGCTCATGCTAATTTCACAACATGTATTTGGCCTTCACACATGCATATACACTTTCTTTCTATGGCCAGTGATTACCCAAGCTTCTAGCTAGCCTTGCTCTGTGAACCTGGAGGGTTTGGAGGGATGCAGGTTTATTGGGGCCCATCAGGCCTCCCTGACCTATCTACTCACCCATGGTACTGCTTTAGCTCTTGCAGAACTTTCTGTACCATCAGCCTGAGACAAACAAGACACTGAGACTGAGAACGTGTCTGGTTCTAACAGCAATAGACCATTGGGGGCCGAGTGTCAGGTTGCAAGGGATGCGATTTACAGAGCCTGACTTCTCGAATCACACACACACTCACTCAGACTTATACACACACACACATACAATCCCACACATGAGAAAAGGGTCCATCTAAGGAGCTGGGAGAGGACTGGAAGAGGAACCGTCTGAAGACATATGACATGGAGCAGAGATGTCGAAATGGGAACAGGGAAAGGCCTGTAGATTGTGTATGTTGGCAGTACAAGAAGACAAGAAGAGAGGAATGCAGGACAAATTTGACCTTTTAAACAGGATTGTACGCTGAATCAATATTGCAGAGAAAACATGAAGAAGATTGAGATAAAGGTGTTATTTGATCAAGATCTCCATCGGCCATGGATACACGACCGTGACAGCAACACGCAACCAAAAAAAGCATTGCAAAAAATAAGCTTTGCAGAAAATACAAACTTGTAGATTTCATCTACATAAAACAACTATAACTTAAGCGCCCAATGTTTACGAAAAAGAAAATACATTCCCTCTTTCCAAGTGACACTGTAAACATAGGGTGGAATGTGTTAAGTAACGTACATATGAGTCTGTCCTTCTGCGGTGTGCAAAATGTGTTCCTCTAGGTCCAGCTCCTCTGAAATACAAAAGTAGCACAAGAACATTTTCACACGGTGTTATGCAATGATAATAAACCCCAGTGTGCAATGATGGAGCAGTGTTGAAGTCATATTTAATTATGTTTTTTAAGTCAAAATATATACCTACATTTTTAGATACACTTTAATAGGGTAGATGTTTCATGCAAGCTTATACTACTGTACAGTTCAAGCAACTGTGTAAATATCTATAGAGCAAGGTGACTTTTATCAATATATTTCAGATTCTGACTTTTTTGACATTTTAGTAAATTGACGCCAATCAGTTGCCCTGAAAAGATTTACGTAGTTATCAAAATGCTAAGCCTACATGAAATACAGACCTTATCTGACGTGGACAAAAAAAAACCTTACTGTATGAATATATTGTGAAATGTGAAATGAAACCCTATCAGGTTTTGCTGGGACAATAATTCCCTGCTATGGTACATTCTGACAGCAAGAATGTTGTCCTGAGGCCCAGCTCCATGTAGACACGCACACATACAAACATAAACACACACATATACTGACCTCTTGCTGCCCTTTTAGATGTCTCCACCACCCGAGACACATGTGCAACATCAACACTTTCATCTGTTGCCAAGATCTCTGATCTGGAATATGTTCTCAGACCACACACCTACAATTATTTCAGAAATGTTTATAACTATTTGACCAAATAAAATGTAAACACAGTGGATTGACTTGGATAATATGAAAATGAAAAGACATGCAGTCACTACTCTGACTTAGCGTATAATTGGACGTATTGCCCATCTTTATGTTAAAACCCTGTGAACTGAGCGCAGCATTCAAACAACCCAAGTATGACATGTTTTACATCATCACCATTTCTGTCTCCTTTGCTTCACAACCGGAGAAGTGATGTGACTCCTCCATTTCCTGTTCAGAGCATTCTGGGTAGTTGAAGGTCTGTAGGTGGGAAGAACAGATGAGAGATTCGTCCCTCTCTCCATCACTGTCTATGGCTGCGGTGTCCAGACTCAGCCTACAGAAAAAGTGAACAGAGGGTATTAAACTTGAAATGCCACCTGGCAGAAGGGCCATATATTTCTGGATTAGGGAGGCCAGTCTGGCTTCGACTGCCATGCTCTACCGAATGAGCAACAAAGCACATTATATACAGTGAGGAGAACAGGGATTTGATACACTGCCGATTTTGCAGGTTTTCCTACTTACAAAGCACATAATTTTTAATAAAATTCAAATTAATTAATAAAAAATCATACAATGTGATTTTCTGGGTTTTTGTTTTAGATTCCGTCTCTCACAGTTGAAGTGTACCTATGATAAGAATGACAGACCTCTACATGCTTTGTAAGTAGGAAAACATGCAAAATCGGCAGTGTATCAAATACTTGTTCTCCCCACTGTAGATGTGGTCACATTTGTTGGTACCCCTCCACAAAAAATCAAGAATACACAATTTTCTCTGAAATAACTTGAAACTGACAAAAGTAATTGGCATCCATAATTGTTTAGTCTATGTTTAATAGAAATCAGACTTTCTTTTTATCAAACAAAATATTTTTTATAATAAAACAAATGTAAATGGCATGGACAAAAATGATGGGACCCGTAACCTAATATTTTGTAGCACAACCTTTAAAGGCGATCACTGAAATCAAACGTTTTCTGTAGCTCTCAATCTGATTTCTGCACATGTTAACAGGTAGTTTGGCCCACTCTTCCTGAGCAAACTGCTCCAGCTGTTTCAAGTTTGATGGATACCTTCTCCAGAATGCAAGTTTCAGCTCTTTCCATAGATGTTTGATAGGATTCAAATCAGGACTCATAGAAGGCTACTTCAGAATAGTCCAAGGTTTTGTTGTTATCCAATCTTGGGTGCTTTTAGCTGGGCTTTTTGGGTAATTAACCTGTTGGAGGACCCATGACATGCAACTGAAACAGAGCTTTCTGATACTAGGCTTCACTCCAGAATGCCTTGATAGTCTTGAGATTGTATTGTGCCCTCCACAGATTCAAGACGCAGATAAGCAGCCCCAAAACAAAAACGAGCCTCCTTTGTGTTTCACGGCAGGTATGGTGTTCTTATCATTGAAAGTCTTGTTTTTTCATCTGCAAACATACAGCTGATGTGACTAGCCCAAAAGCTCCAGTTTTGACTCATCAGCTTTTGGGCTAGTCACATCAGCTGTATGAATTTTTGACAAATCCCAGCCTGTTTGTTTGATATTGATAAATGTATGTCTACATTTTTTTCACATGAACGCACCAGTTCCCAGTTTGTAATTTGTGTGTGTGTATATATGTCTTATGTTTTGTCCCTTTGTGTCGTTTGTTGTTGTATGTTTTATTTAGCACACGTCACGCTAGGTGATATCCGTTTCATCCGATTGTCTGTATGTGTACGCTTTTGTTTATGCCGTTCATAAGTAAATGCTCGTTTGTTCGAAATAAATCTCAGTTTTCTTTAAAATGTTCACAAATGGTTCCTCCTCACTCCACCGTCGTGACAATTGGTTACAGTTCCTTGAATTTCTAAATAATATTTGCAGCTGTTGTCACAGGAACATCAAGCTGCTTGGAGATGGTCTTGTAGCCTTTACTTTTACCATGCTTTATCTCGTCAACAACACTCTCCTTTACAACTTTTATCCAATTAAGTTGGCTGAATGACTGATTACAAGATCAAACACGTGTGATACTAATTAAAGAAACATATTTGTTTAAAATATCACTATAACTCAATTCTAGTTTTTTGGAATGAAGCATAATTTCAATGAGTTGTAGTAAGGGTACCAACAGATTTTACCATGTCTGTATGGGAGATGTTAATGTTTAGTCTGGTAAGCGCCCCAAAATGTTTTAACTGTTTGAAATAATGAGACAAAAAATACTAAGGTATTTTAGATTTTAGAAAAAATACATGGTTGAAAATAATGTTCTTAAATTAATGTTAGCTTGAAGGAACTGGAATCCGGCAATCCAAAATGTCATAGCATACTGTTTTAGTGGGGTATAAGAATGTGTTTAAACCACACATGTCAAATCATTTAGTAAATGATAACCATGGAAACAGGCAAAGAAATGAAGGTTGACAAGTATATCACAACTATTCAGGCAACAATAAAAGAAAAGAATGAATCCCTGTAACGGGCCTTGTATTGGCCACATCTATCTTGTCCCATACAGAAAGTTAGGAAGATTGTTCAAGAAGTAATAAAAAGACAAAATGGGGCTTGGGTTGTAGAATTATCAAACTAGGTTGCATATTCGGGTTACAACGTGTCCAAACACTGTGTTCCAGGGTTGGAAGGGTTGCCAGACAAAAAGCTTTTATTGAGTGCAACCAAACAAATGTAAACGTCTGTGATTTTGGCACTTCTATTCAAACTCCTAAACTCAACAAGCGCCAAAACAACCACTCAGAGTTAATCAGCCAAAGGGAAATGTCATCATTAACTTCACCAAGTACCAGGACATATTTGCACTGCGCTTCTGCCAGAAGGTGGAACTTGTCAGCAAATGGATATTTCAGCTCAACAATTACTGTGAATTGACCACAAAATCAGGATTATCTATAGGCCATCAGTCTCTGGACATGCAGAACTTTGTTTAAACATTTGTTTAAGGGAAAATCAATGACATAAAATACTCCCTGCCTCTGACACCTATGATAAGCATGTATAAAGCTGAGAGATGGAGCTGGATAAATGTGACAAATCTCAGACAAAGCAATGGATTCAAGGGTGCTGGGAGCCCAAGGATCTTCAATGCACAAGGGCAATAAAGTCTATCCTGTCAGGTCCAAACCAACAGGTCTACTGTGGCACATGTCCCACATGTAATTATGTCTACGGGAGGAATATGTCACAACATATAATGTACCCTGCTGCCCATGGGGAGGCGTTCTCACCCACTGGTCAGAGTGCCCATGTTGACCCCTGTCCAGTGTTGAAAGCGCAAGATTGGGCACACAGGCTTTGAGACCGTTAGTTAATTTAAAAAGTAAAGTTCATAAATGCATAAAAAGGATGGAGCTTGGAGCTTAGAGATGTGATAGATGGCTGTCTGCTCAGATGAGTCTGCATTTTCTTGGTCGTCGAATCCAACTGATTCATCTGTCTGATCCACGGTGGCTCCACCATGCTACTTACAGGTCTTCACTCTACCGCTAATATATCGGGGCCAGGTACCTCCGTGCACCTTCGGGGGTCATGTAGAGTCCATGCCTCGGCAGGTCGGTGCTGTTTTGATGGCACGCGGAGGATCAACAGCATATTAGGCAGGTGGTCAGAATGTTTTGGCTTATCAGCATATAAAGTAGGTCCAAAAAAGAAAGTTGCAACGACAGACTGGCTTTTAAACAAGTATCAGCTAGTAGACGCTTATCCAAAGCGACACCACAGTCCAAAGCGACACCACTTTTTTCTTAGTGGCCCACAAGCCCCGTTGTAAGTGCCATGCTCCATCAATTGAGCAACGTGGCAAACAGGGCCGGCCCAGGACCTTATGCCCCCTAGGCAGGACAAGAACATGCCACCCTGCATCCTACCCACACACACACCAATTTGTCAGGGTCTTGTTTGCACTGTTTGAATAATTACGTCATATATATCCGTGTGAAAATAAATCTAAGCATCAACCATAGCACACACAAAAGCTCATCTTCGGAATATCATAGAGAAGAATCAATATATCCCATTTGAATTGAGTCAAGTCTTTCGTTGGCATTTTTAGAGCTTGTCATATATCCTTTTTCTTTAACAAAAGGTTAAGTGTTATTTTGACTCTATTTGAGCCCTGGTTTTACAGTTTTTGCCATTTGCTTACACACTGAAAGTGAATGCTAAGCAAAAGCAATAAAAAGAAAATACTTATACATGAATTGCACACCAACTAGACTGAGGACTATCAAAAAACCTGAAAACATGGAGGCAGCGAGAGGAAGAGAGATAGAAAGAGTAGAACAAAGATTTTTGTATGTACAGCAGTGTTTTCTATAAAGTATATCAGTGTGATGTTGCTGCTTTGAAAGAGTTCAAATGGTATATGTGTTGTCATTCTGTTGCAAAACATGACATTTTCAAAAGTGATTGGTAGATTTTCATTTTGACGTAGGTTTCATTTTGACATAGAAGTGAGACATTTATCACCAAATGTGGTGTCTTACTTAGCTTGTGTTTAGAGTTTTGACACAATGAGACAAATTCTGCAACAAGAGTGCAAGCAATCGACAAAAACTGTAATAAATACCGCTTGTGATGCCACATGGCACAATCCCACAATTGTTACAATTAGGCCTAGAATAAAAATAGTACTATTATATAACATAGTTAAAACAATTTCTGTTGAACTGTAAAAAAGATTTGACACATTTTACAGACAACTGTTGTTCATAAAGATCATTTGAGCTTTAGAATCAACTGCGTTTATAAATGAACAGCGTTGATGGGGCAGTGTTAAAGAAGCTTTATGTCAAAGCTTTATGTCAACCCAGCCTTAGCAAATGTTGTTTATTAACATATACATTTTGATTGTCCAACATCAGTCTCAGCATTTATTTATTTAGCCTCTGCCTGGAGTATCCTCTAGCTACCAAGGATAGTGGGAGTGGGAGAAGGGAGAAGCGTGAATGGGTGAGGGCAAGAACTGTAGCAACACTACGAGCTCGTAGCTGGGGTGCCACTGCCGGCCGTGGATCAGGGGCGCGGGAAGGCGTCAGCCAAATGTTACACTGGAGGAAGGCATCCAATTTGCTAAAATGCTGCTTCAAATTCAAGTGTCGGCCTAAACGGCTACCTAATCTTGCCTAATGGGATGGCTGGCTCCGATGGCAACATATTGTTGTAATTTATCTTCTTTGAGGGTGTTAATACTTTCCTTCACCTGACTGTACATCGTTTTGCAACTTTACATAATATATCATGTGGTGTCCCTGTCCAGATCCAATTCTGTTTATACATCATCTGTTTCTGGCCAGTGTCATTGATTTCTAAATTTAATAGCAAGTGAAAATTACATTTAGAAAAGTGTAAATGACTTATGTCCATCAGTGTAAGTAAATATTTTGGTCACGGTACTGCAGACCATTCCCTGCAAATATGACGTGTTCTGTGAAAATGCCCCTGTGTACAGATTAATTTGCTTCTTTGCAAATGCGATTACAGCCACAAATGTGTATTGCTTACATTCACGTCAAGTCATCATTTACATAGCGTAGACTGTGTATGAAAAAGCATATATATTTTTGTTCCTGTTCAAAAACCATTGGTTACATGCTTGCAAATTGGGTTTAAAACTAAAAATATTTTCTTCATATATAAAGCTTTTGGTCAGTAATTAACCTTCATACAAATTGCATTTCCGTTTTGATAGTCCTACGCTACACATAGGATGGAAACAGTAAGGTCAACTGAGGATTCAATTTCGTATTGACACATGCTATCACAACATTCTAAATAAATGACATGAGCTTGTTAAGGTGTTATTTGTGTATTGATAAGACCATGAATATGAACACATTTTGCAATTTATTTTTTACGTTGGCAAAATAAATTATGCAACGTGTTTCTTGGAATTGGGTTTTGTTACCAAAAATGTATACTCATTTAAAAAAAGGAATTACAAAGAACATTTGCATTTTCACTTCAGTTATATCAGTCATAAGCTTCCATAGAAAGTAAAAAGTGAAAGTGAAACTGTTTGCTGTTGTGACTAGTCACAGTGGCCTTGTCAGCAGTGTGTGGAAGTAGCCAACCAAAACAAGTCAGAAGACCACAAGAGAACCTTCAGAAATCCACAGCCAGAGACCAGCTAAACAGTAATATACATGCGGTTCCTGAGCTGTTACAGCGTAAAGGAATCTGAGCAAAAAGACAGTTGAACGAGGAGCAGCGCCTTACCTCCTCCCCAGGTCGATGGGAGTCAAAGGCAACCCCAGGCTGTGTCTGCGTGATGTGGACATGGACCTGACCAGGATGGGGAAGCTCTCTCGGTCAGAATCAACTTCCTGAGCCTCGTCTGGTCCCATCGGTCCATTCAGATACATTGCATTGCTCACCATAACCACAGCGCCGCCAGACTCACTGTTACGGCTGTCCATGGCACTGCCAGACGGCAACAGGTAAGGCTCAGACTGGGTTATCACAAAAGTGGGTTGGGTTATGGATCTGTTGTCCATCTCCTGGAAGGAATCAGGATGGGGATGGTTTCCTGGATGGGAGCTGTTTAGGGGACTGTATCTGTCCCTTATAGAAGTGCCTCTTGCTTGAGGGCTGACGTCAGCGGTGGTTGATACAGATCCTCCCTGAAGGTCTTTGTAATATTCGGAGTTTAGGAGAGAGAAGCTTAAATCCAGTAAATCCTCCGCACTGCTGTCTACATCCACACCCCGGCCTGGATAGTCACAGTAACCGTCTTCGTCCTGAAGAGGGATGAATTTGGGTCAAATGTTACATTGTTTAGAAACATTCTCATATTTAAAATGTGCTGTAAGTTGTAATGACAGTTTTCTCAGCAGGTTGATACATTGAATACCTTTGAAGTAGTGGATTTCTCCACATGGAAACGTGGTCAATATGTGTATGTATGTTTCTAAAAGGTTTGGAGAAATCCTTTCGATAGAGTTACTAAAGTCTAATACTGTATTGTTTGTTTGGTAGAAGCTATTTGTGTTAATTGCTTAAAGCTGATTTTAATTCATGGGTGCACCTCTATCTCTTGAACACATCATTGCCATTGATATCAACATTCTACAGATGCCACATTTATATTTTCTATCAAAAGTAGAACATGGGATAATGACTTTAAATGAGCTAACTACTGATTTGAGTAATTATGCTATAAGGGCTTGGAAAACCAACCAATATTGCTCCAAACTGTACAACCCATGAATAGACAAGAAGTACTGAAATTATAAATAGTATACTTTAAAAATGCTGTTTTGGACTTTTAAAAAAGAAAACTATTGCTTAAAACACATAACCGCTGCTGAAAGTAAATAGTAAAAATGTAATTTCAGCAAAATAACAATTTCTAAAGATCTGCTTTAGAAAAACATAACGACACATTTCAGAGAAGAATGTCATTCTACCTTCTCCTCAGAAGTACGGTTGTCAAAGCCGTCTTCAAGGATGGAGGCTGGGGACAGAGAGGAGGATGAGGAGGACGCCCCTGAGAAGCTTGCACAGGGCTGCTGGGTAGTACATGGCTTACACTCCCACCCTGCCAAAGGAAAGACAGAACATGTTCTGTGACGAAGCCACCAGAAACCAGCTGAATATTCTGCGGTCCATGTTTTAGCCTTGATATATTAGGGTGCCAACAAATGGAGGAGCTTGGAATCATTCAAGAAAACAAGCCTGAGGACGTTAGCGAAGTAGAGGGAGACATAATCCTAAACCACTCAGAAAACATAGACTCCTATCACACTAAACCATGAGTCTAAACTGTATAGCCAAGTATGGACAAGTACAGAGAACATTTCTTTGAGATAGACATCCTACTTGAGTGTGTTATTGGTATGAAAGGATGCGCTAAGGGAATCCCCTTGTATATATTGTCTACCTTACCCCTGAGGCACAGTCAAAGAGTTATGGCAAACTCCCTGACTAATTACAACACCTCCCTGATATCCTCTACATTGCTGTAGAGTGAACTGATTTCTCACGCACTTGAATTATATCACAATCCGCTGTTACTTCAGACAACCCTGTCAATATCTCGCATTGTAGCATGCTCCCTGTTGTGTACAAAATGCCGGGATTGATCATCCCCCTGCTGTTAAGCAACTAGGAAGGAAGCTTATGGCCAGTAGACTGCTTAGGCTGTATTAGGATGGTTTGTTTAGAATTGTGTTTATTGAATGTCAAATTTGAGTTGAAATGTGTTATTTATTTGACTTCTTTTGTCCTATTAGTTCCATCTAATAGAGATGCTTCCGGAAGGCACTCCCTGGTAAGTCTGGTTAGTAATATACAACACATTAAGATACAACCAGCCCCAGAATGAACAGAGGAGCTGAGGGTGACCCTTAACTGGAGATTGTTCCTATGGGTTAGAGCTCAGGTCAGATCACACAACCTTCAGGCCGCACTGAACAAAACCCAGTCCACACACATCCTGCCTGCTGTTATAAACCAGGACACCACTTTCCATTCCTCTGTTCCTCCTTTTCTATCCTCTCCCAGACACCACAGCCAAAGACACACTTCTCTAAACACCAAATAATCATGGTGGCTAACTCCGACGTGGATGCGTTTTCTAATGTAAATCTCCCTCTCAGTCCAGAGGAATGACAATGTCCCCAGCAGTGGAGCGAGATAGTTTGTTTGCATCATTCATATCCAACTGACTAAGTGTAAACCTGCTGGGTTTGGGCTTCAGCCTGTGGCTTGTTGCACCAGCAGCCATAGCCTTTTATGGCTGGCCTCTCATATCTACAATGCATTGAGGGAGATTAAACAAAGGCCCTCCCAGGCTCTAAGAGTGTTTTGATTCCATCACAGTCGGCCAGGTCAGTATGTTCTGCTGTAATCCCCCGATGTAGACACAAACAAACCTTTTGATACCTAGTGAGAGACCTGATGACAAACCAACTTAACAATTTAATAATTTCAGTAGTAGAGGTCAAGTGGCTGACAATATACTGTAGTCTCTCTATATTTATACTGCTTGTTCCTGGTCAGTAATGGATTGTGCTCTACCTGATTCCTTTACTTACAGGGGCGCCTGCAGTTCCAACGGCAACAAAGGGGTAACACTGACACTAATGTTAGTTAACTACTAAGAGAAATTTTACCACATTCCCATTTACACCCTTGGAGGCAGGGAAGATGATACATTTAACCCTGTTTGATGCTATACAGCATGATTACAATTACATTATATAACAGTTCAAATATAATAGGTAAAATATGTATATGTATATAATAATTTATTTTATTTGACAGTTCAGCTCATAAGTTATATACTTAAGTTACATACTTAAAAAAATACATGGTATATATATAATACATTTAAACATAGCAACTAAAGATTTCTCATGTGTTCATTGTTAAACAAGTTAGTTGTAAAAAGTATGTAATCTTTAAAACCTCAAAATATCAGCAAATTCGTAAAACATAGATATGTAGGGTTGGATAGGAAAGACAGTAGACAAGCCACAATTAGTCAATGCATTGTTCATATGTTTTCTCCTGTGAGGACCTTTCAACAAACTGAATCCTGTAAAACTTGTAAAAACAAAAAAACAGCTTAAAGTGTTACCAATTAACACCAACCAAAGATAACAGTTTATTGTAAGTCATAAATGTACCACCCATTACTGAAGTAAAAAGAAGACAAATACACTCAGGCATAACATGATATGGCAGTTTACTTTTGCCTACTTGAGCTAAACTAAACCTTGATCATTACTATTTTACAACATTATTGATAATGATACCAGACATTGCAGATAGGCCAATCATTTCTGCTATATTTCTTGCATCCCCGTTACCTACAGAAATATATGTTTTGTTTAAGTATTATGACAAAACAATATTATTATTGATGTTATTTAGTTGTTTTTTGTAATATATCATTTACAATATTGCTGTGAGGACTAAAATAGTTTAGAACATATATGCAAAGTAGATTTACCTAAATAAAATCGCAATAAAGCATTTGTGTCCGATGTGTTGTTGAGGTAACAGAACCAAAAATGTACGCAACAAGGAATGATGTAATTTTACATTCTTTAGAAACAAGCACAATGATTCTTTACACTGTCCGGATGCAAAGAGCTCTCCACAAGAATGTTTCAGTGTTTTAAAAACATAATTAACAGCATTCAGTCCATCCTGGAATTAAAAAGTATTTTTAGAAGAAGAGTCAAGATTATGGTACAAGTTGTGAACCAGGGACAAACGTATCAAATACAGTAGATAAGAAAAACACAGCAGTCAAAATAGAATTGTATGAAGACACGCTATGCCGACTGTATGAAAGCAAAAATAAAACATAGAGTTCAGATAAAGAAAACAACAGCAAAATGAACACATAAACAGCATATTGTAGCAGCAAGTGATGCTTGTACCTCTCTTGAAGGACCATCTTTTCATCCAGAGCTTGGAAAAAGATGGCCAGGAGTTGTTTAAGGGAGAATCAGCCATAGAAAAGACTATCTGGAGCTGGTCAGTTTACTGAGCAACACTGAAACTGTGGCTGAGGGAAGGAGGAAGTAAAGAAGTTGGAAAAATAGAGGAGGGGGGAACGCAGATCACAGACATAGTCGGATGAGGGAGCCGATGGAGATTATCTAACCTCGGTTATGATACATTCCAAGTGAAACCATATCCCATTTGTTTTGCGCTACATCTGATCATATGTAGCACAAAAGGGGTCAAAATGTGTAAACTATTTTAAATCATTTGGAAGTCCCACTTGAAGCCCCGGGGCCCATGAACAGGGACAGGCTGAAGGAGAATTGGCATACTGAGAGGGAGTGAGAGAGACGCAAATGAGAGAAGGAGGGTAGAAATGGAGGCAACAAAGGGAGGGAGAACTTCGATGAGGAAGGGAAAAGGCTGACAAAAGAGGGGGTGAACAGGGTTGGGAACAGTATGGTGGTCAGGGTCAGAGTGGTACTGAAGCACATACATGTAGGGCAACAGCAAGCAGAATATCAGGGTGGAGAAATTGTGCTCATGAGAGTAACATCACTGGCAATACAAGAGTTTTGTAAGCCGTGGTAATCATACCATGCTTGATTTAGAAATGTGTTGGTACAGTTGGAAAGTGACATTATAATGGTGCCTGAATGAACAGTGAAGGTTATAGATATTGAGGAGTTAATAGATGGCTGCTTGTGGTTGTAGTTGAGGTTGTGGTGTTTGAAAAGTTGAGATATGGAATGGATTTGCATAACCTCTATCTTTTTATTGGTGAGTTTAAGGATGTTAGTGCTAATCTACCTTGGGATATCTTGAAGGCAATTGTGGGAAGGGATGGAGTGTTGAGTTTAGTGGGGAGGTGTTACAAGGTCTCTAAAGCTTAACAGTACAATTTGATGTCATATCATCTTAACCAGCAAATGTAGTGTGAAGTGATTTAATGTAAACGCGTTCACACATTTTGTTTGAATTCCCAGCTTTGTTCAACTCTTAGAAATTTAATCATATTTATTTAAATTCTAATCACCTAAGCATGCCAGCATATTTGCACCCCATGGATCAAGAGTCAAGTGTGCTTGTCAAGCGTAAAATACCTCAGAGTGGATTATAAAACTCTCTAGGCCAGATCTGAAAATTCAGGACACTGCAGACAAGGATACCAGACATAAAAAAACTTAATTAACTCCTGCATCTGGTCTAAAATACACTCCAAAACAGAAAACGCAGACTAGCTAGCTAGCTGCAGGTACATCTGTTTTAGTTGCTGGCAAAATGTATTTTGTGCTATGGGAGTCACATGTTAACAAAAGGTTTGATGTATGTTGATGGTTGTTGGTCTTCACACAAATGCCCAGAGGAGTTTATAGTGTTTACTTTTTAACTTCCACATCACTGGGTAGTAGCTATGCTTAAGTAGAGCGCACCCAACACTGATCCCTGTGAAACACGGGTGACACAGCAGCACAGCCTGATCTGTAATTCTTTAGTTGCACAAACTGTTGGTTAAATGTAAGGTAACAAGAAAACACAATGTAGTTATAGGCCATATATTAGTGGAGTACCATTTAATTTCTTTATAATGGCTTATAGCTGGGACCACCAAGTGACAAAAACCTATAGGAGAATTCTTAGGGGATCTGTGGGACCAACCAGGAACTAAATAAAAAGCCATAAAACAACTTATTTTTCAAATTAGCAAGCTTGCACGTGCCCAACACAATAAGTTGCTAGAGCACAATTAGGCAAGGCAGTCATTAGGTCTGATGCGCCAAACAAGATTCAAACTCCTGCTTGCAGTGCTGCAGTTGTACTGAGAAGCAGTGAATTTTTAAACCAAAATAGTGAGACGAATGCTACAGTGAGACTAATGCTATCGTTATATGGAGAAATACTTAATTAATAAGCCATGTGATTTCACCACCATTTTACAAATTAATTATTAGTAAAACGGTAATGTACTGTACACTCAAATCATGTGCATACTGTTTTGGTGGGGGGAGATCAGTCAAAAATAAACTACAGAGACTGGAATATTACAAATTGAAAGTACTTGAATTTGAATTGTATGTATTTATTTTAAAAATTGATGGTATATTAGCCTATGTTATAATACCTGTATACAGGCCACAACTTGTACATGAATTACACAACGTGAATATATATATTTTAAACATTAGATTTGGGTCTTTGGTCATGGCCTCAAAATATTCTGTGATCCGTGACCTCTGCTTTAAAAGAACATTTAGTCCTGTCAATGTTCTAAAAAAGGATGCATTATGGTCCTGACATTGTTCTCTGTGAATTACAACTAGACAGAGCATTAATTTGGGACCCTTAATTAACATATATCTACACTAGATAATCACCAAAACGTTAAAAAAAACCCGAGCCAAATGTCTTCAAGACTTCCGCTGTTTGCGGGGAAGTTAAGACGACATATTTATTGGACATGTAAATTATATGCATACAAATGAATTACTTACCTTCAAAATATTTGAAACCCTTTCCAGACACCACGCCTACAAATTCTTTAAGCCACTGGACAGTGTTGAATACAGATACCTATATCCAAAAGGTTGTTTGTTCAAATATGTTCCTATGTTAGCGTTTGCTGTATGTCCTCTGAACTGCGTAGTGAAAATAAATTCAGTTCAGCGCAAACCAATGAAACCACAGGTTTTTACGTCTCATCACTGCTTCCTCTTTTCATCACTTCTCTATATCATTAAAGCTGTTAACAAAAAGGAAAATTCATGTACAGCCAACTAGCCTTCGATATGCAGAAACACCCGCACAAACAATAAAAAGTCAAAATGTTGATTCTTTGATAAGGTTTGACTAACGAGGTTGTGTGGTGCGGTCTTAGGAAAAGTGCAACAGAAGACTTAAAAACACAATGGATGAGCCAAATGACTCAAATGTTATTGTACCTTGTTCATTTCTCAGTATCTGTAATTTTTCATAACATAGTCAGAGGGAGGCCAGCTGTGCAAGCTTCGGAAACAGTAGAGCGGAACTTGTGCACTGTGTAGTGGTTTCAGTGGTGAGATAAGACCGTTACATTCACATGTTAATTACTTGAATGTAGTGTTTTATTTTAGAGATTGGCAGTATGCCTTGCATCCTCTCGTTTTTGGTTTAAGAATTGTTACCTACCTATACCTTCATTCTTTTTTAAATAGATGTAGAACAAGAGAGATGGGGCGATTCTGATAAGGAAGGGAGTTCCCTGACAGTATGAAATGACTATTGCTGATGGACAACATTTAATTGTAGTGGGGGAGAGTTGCATCATCTCTGACTGCAACCTTATTTAAAAGGGGCATATGTACGATTGTTTACTGTACTACCAACATTAAAACAAGCAATTATTACCAGAAATCTGCAGTTAATGTTATAAGTAAATTTTTCAAATACTTCATGTTATATAAATAGAAAGTTGATGAAGAGGCTTCAGCATAGCTATCCCCACAGCAAAGCAAAAAGACGATTGCTTAAAGCGCCTGGGAACAACACAGGACAAGAATATCTCACTTCAGTCAAATAAAGTCATATTTTCCATATTTGAAAAGGTTTCTTAGTTCCTCATCCGGAAAATGATCAGTAGGCCTAATCTCATGATCTCATCCACTTCTAAGGCAACAAATAACATGATGTGAATGTCATTGTTTGTGTGCGGCGATCCACTTGCGATGGCCTCTATCAAATCATTCTGAATCCTAATAGATGTACCAGCAAACACCATGGACGATGCCAGATGTCTGGTCAACCTCTGGTCATTCTCTGCCAACACCTGCAGAAGCTTCACCAATTTCCACACTTTGTGAAGGCAGTGATATAATAGTTACTATAACGCATGTAGCATACATCTTCTTTAATCTTTGCATTGTCCCAAACATCCCCTCTGCTGCTCATCAAGGGCCATATCAATAGAGTTTTTAAATGTCATCAAAAAATCATTTATTAACGTCATATAGCCAGGAAGCCTAGATTGTCATGGGTTCTCTGGCTATTCTGTTGGGATGATATTCCTTTGGTCCCCTGAAAGCTAACTCTTATTTTACTATGAAGAATAGTTTGGTACAGGGGTGATCTCGGTGAAGGTACAGGCGGACGATAAGAAGAGAATAGTCGATAAACAAGCCTGGTACAAAGGAATACAGCACTGGTGCTAAAGAAACGTGAGAAGGACCTGGAAGTGCCCACACAAAACCAACTGGCAACCGGAACAAAGGAAAGGCACAGGACATAGGCAAATACACAAGGGATAATGGAGGCAGAGACGCACGGTAATGCAGGTGAACAGAATTAAGGTGAGGTCATGACACAATTAGCTTTTTCAGAAGCTTTGCATTGTGCGTTAACATGGATCATGCGCTGCTCATCTAGAGTAAGGTCAATTCTTCTAATTTCAAAAATCTTTACATAAATTCTTTTGGAAAAATTTGTGATAAAGATTTTGCATTCTGCTGGATACACGAGTGCAGCCAATCCGGGCGTTTTATTTGACAAGTGGTAAATACACATTCAGACGTTTTTGCCAATTAATTAGCACAAAATAAGGAAACCATATTGCTTTTTAGGTATTAGGAGCACAAATTCTATGGTCAGTCAGGCAAACAATTATTTTATGTCGTCGTCGATTATTTGTCTATAATGATGTATAGAAAAAAACTAAAGAAATAAAGGTTGAGTGTCCTTTCAGTCTGCCTCTATTGAAGTGGGCCAACCACCCAACACAGTGGCAGGAGGTGTTATGACCTGATATGTACACCGATCAGCCATAACATTATGACCACCCAACACGGTGGCAGGAGGTGTTATGACCTGGTATGTACACCGATCAGCCATAACATTATGACCACCCAACACGGTGGCAGGAGGTGTTATGACCTGATATGTACACAGATCAGCCATAACATTATGACCACCCAACACGGTGGCAGGAGGTGTTATGACCTGATATGTACACCGATCAGCCATAACATTATGACCACCCAACACGGTGGCAGGAGGTGTTATGACCTGATATGTACACCGATCAGCCATAACATTATGACCACCTGCCTAATATTGTGTAGCTTTTCCTTTTGCCGCCAAAACAGCCCTGACCCGTTGAGGCATGGACTCCACTAGATTGCTGAAGGTGTGCTGTGATATCTGGCACCAAGATGTTAGCAGCAGATCCTGTCCAAGTCTGTAACTGGCTAGGTGGGGCTTCTATAGATCGGACTTGTTTGTGCAGCACATCATCGATTGGATATAGATCCCCCGGGCTGGTCTGCAGCTACGCAGCCCCATACGCACAGTGTGTTCTGACACCTGTCTATCAAAACAGCATTTGCTTTTTCAGCAATCTAATCTACAGTAATGTGTCTGTTGGATCGGACCACACAGACGTCCATCTCCATGTGCATCAATGAGCCTTAGCGTGTTAATGAGCCTGTTGCCGGTTCACTGCTTTTCCTTCCTTGGACCTCTTTTGATAAGTGCTGACCCCCGCAGACCGGGAAAACCCCATAAGAGCTGCAGTTTTGGAGATGCTCTAACCCAGTCGTCTAGCCATCACAATTTGGCCCTTGTTAAAGCCTCTTAGATCCTTATGCCATTTTCCCTGCTTCTAACACATAACATTTAATGAGAACATTTTCACTTGCTGTATTTTTGACATCTGTCACTTTATTTAGCTGTTTTGATTGTCTGTCCAATGTGATGTTACTGTAAATTATTGGCATTGCTAACATGTTTAGCAAGCCAACTAGCTAGCACCCTGCTACTATAAGGCAGGCTATGACCCACGATAGACAGTAATAATGAATCCCCACCCCTGTCACATGCACTATTGTACTCATTATCCATGCGTCACACCAAATGATGCACAAAACATGGCGCAGCAGCTTTTAGGCATGGCAAGTGATATTTCCAATTTGGCCGGGTGTAGTCTACACAGACATAGCTGCTCTCATATAAAGCAGATTATTCAAGTCAGCGTAGTCCGCCACCACACAATGTCAGAAGTTGAGTACATTTAGCAGGCAGGGAAAGCAGAACAAACTGCTAGCTTCTTTTTGGAAACCCAGGATATGTTTGGCCCCTTAAGATGATCTGTAAGATCAGGTGTTGGCTTACCTTTTGTCAGAATTAATTTACTGGAAAAAAGTTTTACCTGCAGTAGTGAATTTGTCAGGTCCACTACTTGCGAGGCCTGTTAGCTTTAATTCACGGGACAGGACAACCAGTAGCTCAAATATTTTGATGGGCAGGAAGTGACATATCTACGCCCCAAAAGTGCAGAGGCGTTAGATGTGTTCACACTGCATCTTTGCCTATGTTAATGAGCCTCCAAAGCCCTGGGCTAAGGGAGAGTTTAGCCAAGGGCAAAGCAAGTGTTGAAACATTCCTCCTGCAACCATAATTCTTGACTTATACTACAGTACAGCCATGGCCAAAAATATACACAAAGTTTGCTGCAGCAGTGTTTTTAGATATTTTTGGCAGATGTTACTATGGTATAATGAAGTGTAATTACAAGCATTTCATGAGTGTGAAAGGCTAATCAAGACCTCTGCAATTCGCCCTGGCATGCTCTCAATTAACTTCTGGGCCACATCCTGACTGATGGCAGGTCATTCTTGCATAATCAATGCTTGGAGTTTTTCAGAATTTCTGGATTTCTGCTTGTCCACCTGCCTCTTGAGGATTGACCACAAGTTCTCAATGGGATTAAGGTCTAGGGTGTTTCCTGGTCATAGTAATCACTTTTTCATTTTGAAAAGGTGCTCCAGCATGCTGGAAAAGGCATTGTTCATCACCAAACTGTTCTTGGATGGTTAGGAGAAGTTGCTCTCGGAGGATGTTTTGGTATCATTCTTTATTAGAGGCTGTGTTCTTAGGCATATCAGATATATTAGATATATCAGAGAAAATGACTTAACCCCAGTTCTAAGCAGTCCAATCACTGTACCTTTTGCAGAATATCAGTCTGTTCCTGACATTTTCCCTGTAGAGAAGTGGCTTCTTTGCTGCTCTTTTTGACACCAGGCCATCATCCAAAAGTCTTCACCTCACTGTGTTTGCAGATGCACTCACACCTGCCTGCTGCCATTCCTGAGCAAGCTCTGTACTGGTGGTGCCCCGATCCTGCAGCTGCATCAACTTTAGGAGACGATCCTGGTAGTTGCTGGACTTTCTTTGGTGTTTTTTGGGGATTAAGTGCATTTTCATAGCCAAGAGGGACTTCGCAAATAATTGCAATTCATCTGATCACTAATGACATTCTGGTGTATATGCAAATTGCCATCATAAAAATTGAGGCAAAAGACGTTATGAGAAATGATTGTAATTCTCAAAACTTTTGGCCATGGCTGTATAAAGGGACTTCCTTCCCCTTTCATGCATCATCTCAGTTTCCACCGACATAAAATACCTATTGAGAAAGTATAGGAAATCAAAAAGTATGCTCAGTTCTGTACAGCTTGGCCAACACTAGTTGTCTGCACTCAAATGAATCACTTAAAAACGTCCATGTTGTCACAGTTGCATGTGGACACCAATTGCTACATTGAAGTTGTATTTGACCTTTTCACCTAGCATACAAAACCTTGCACAACAATACTACATCAACAGTGTAATTATGAGAAGCAGAACATATGGCTCTCCTCAGTCCCACAACAACAAAAACACATTCCTCAAATACACATTAAGGAACATGACCAGAAAAGTATTCTCCAATAATTTTATTCATATTTTAATATAAACAATTAATTGTAGAATAATTTACACACAGCAAAATTTAATTTTCATATGATTCCAACGTTTTCTGTACATGTCATTGCTTGGCTCTCTGTTTAAAACATAGAAAAAATAAATTGTCAAGCGTTATTTAGTCATGGCACATTTTGATCCTGTACATATGTGTGAATGTGACAAGAAAGTGAGTGATATTTATATATGCGATATACATTAAGTTAATGGCACATTTTGATCCAGTGTGGGGATGTAGCCATCTGTGTTTATACAGGGGTGTGACACATACGATACCTGTAAATGCATCTGCGACAGATACTGTATGCCTAATGTATTAATGATAAATACATCAGCAGATCCTCTAACAATAATGTGACAGAGGTTCATAAAGAGGTATACTGTAAGCCTCCACACAGGGCCCTCTGGGGACCATCTACTGTATGTGCACAAAGGGAGGAGCAGCGATTAGAACAGAAACAAAACCCATGGCAAGACAGACTTCAACCAAGGACGACACAGACACCTAAAACTCCACCTATAGAGAAGCACAGGGCTAGAGACCACAACGCAGTGAGCTGAATAAACTGGAGCAGACCACAGACAAGACCACAAAACTAGGACCTTGTTTCCCCATTAACCCTCAATATCACAGCCACCCGCACTAAACATCCATCAACTGCCCCTCATCCATCTGCCAAACTGGAACGCTTCAGTGACTCTGTTGACTTTGACAAAGAACAACTTACAAATGAGCAAGGGCAATGTATATTGTTATTGCATCAACATTGATGCAAATGTCGCCTAGCTGTTCCCAATCAGTTTTTAAAGTGGTGTCTTTCGTTAACAACCGTACATATGTAATGTTGAAATTGTATTACACTATCAGCATAAATTGTACATATCACAGCTGTAGGTGTTTTTCTTTATACTGTTACTAGTGTTACTGTTATTAACACTACCAGATCCACCTCCACATTAGAATTTCTGATACCATTTATAGCTTATCTAGTCTTTTCCTCAACTAACATGCAGTGGTCTTTTCCAGTTTTTAGCTTCAAAAAGCAAATGTCAGATACATAAATCTATGTATTTTCTGTTGGTGGGGGAGTGGGGGTCAGTTGTTCACACAAGTGGCAACATGCATTTATAATGGCATAGAACATGATAAAGTTAAGGTTTCAGGCCACATATGTCATTATACACAGATAGCCAATCTGGCCAGAGTTGTGCTGCTCCATAGGACATCTACAGAAATGTTATCTGCTCTGCACTGTGTAGTGGGATAGTGTCATGAGCAAAAACTTCTAACGTTTTAATTTTATTTAGAAAAATGTATATACATTGATAACAATGTTAAATTCAATAATGTACAAGAGTAGTAAAAGTTTACAGTCAGAAAAATTGCCCTCCCTATTTTGGCAAAAATAAAAATGGAAATCAACATCTCTAAAAATAATACTTTTTTCTTTGTAAAACAATACATACAATTCTTTGTTCTCAACCTGTGCTGCATCTCTAGCATGCTCTGTCAAACCCCATAATTAGGTTATCAGAGTTTAAACTAAACATAAACTTCCCTAAAACAAGTGCTTACATTTTTCTGATAATATCCATTATTTACAGGTCTTGATGTTTTGATTTCGTTTAATAAAACATGTATATTATGCATTTTAAATGGGAGTTCTATTCTCTCCATGTCATGCAATTAACAGTTGCTAATTATACATGATCCCATGTGCTTTGGGTGTTGGGCTCTAATTAACAAAGAGAGGTGGTCGAGATATTCTATACGTATCAAATTAACAATCAGCTGGGGATGGTTGGGCTCATGCACAAAGCAAGCCAGAGCTTCACCCCAAAAAGAGACAAGAATTTCTATATTACGCCAAAACCACAAATATTGTTCACGTAATTATCTCCAAATAGTCGTATTATGAATCATCCAGGTAACCAACGAGGGGGTTTGTGTCCTCCTTCCTTGCCATGTGGCAGCTATGAGTTCAGAAGACCTCTTTTCTGGTTAGAATGCATAATATGTTATTAATCCAGTATTGTCCTGCTGCGATGTTGGGGGGTGGGGTTTTCCTCCACTAGTGAAGGACGGTGAGAAGAGACAACAGAGCAGACCGCAGCTGACAAGTCCAGGTCACTGAGGGTCTGTGCAGTCGGAAGGGCGGTCAGTCTGAGCAAGGCACTATAGGACAGAGCCATGGCTACACACTCCTGTCCTGCTTCTGTACTTCCACATCTGGCCACCAGAGGGCTGTGAACACCACATCACAGAACAAGTCATTATGCTGATTATCTTGAACTGTTTGTCAAGGGGTTGGTCGTCTGTTGACAACATGTAAGCTACATCTGCACAAAAAGATTGTTTTCTTGGATGCTAAGAGAACTTGCATTTTAGTCAGAGACTGGTAGGTAGCTCCTTTTACCCCCAAACTCATGCCTCCCTGAGAAATTACAATCTAGAGTTTCTGTTTATTATGGCACACAGGATTGTCCTAGTCCAGCTTTCTTAGGGGAAAGTCCTTTGACCAGCGGAGGCATGCATTGTCCAGACAGACCCAATCCATGGCATTGATATAATAAGGTTTTTTCTTGATATTCACAGTAGAAAAATCACAACATCAATGGAAAAAAAACCAACAGATAAATAAAAAAAGTTTCTAGAGGATACATTAAAAGGCCTTGAGGCTAAATGCTGTAATGCTGTATTTCATTAACTAAGCAGGCCCAGTACTCAAGGAGACACACATTACCAAACATGTAAGTCAATTGTTAAAAGCATGAAGGCAGAGCCGAGCTATTGCAGATTTTGGCTGTGTGATCAAGAGATATAAGCATTAATGATATGAACTACTTTTTCTGGATGCAGAATTTCCATTAAATGCTAAAATCACAATTTCCCTAGAACATTTCACACACAAAAGCAGAGCTATCTGGTTCACTGACCACAATCAGGTAGCGAGTGGGTGTGTCTACTCAACAGTTAGTAAATTAACTTCTACATTAAACTTCTACATTAAACTTTCAGTAGGTTATCCAACTAAACCTAAAGTTTGGAAATCTGAGCATATTCTAATCGAGGTAAAACAAAATTTTATAAGAATCACCAGTCAAAAACCTGCTGTCATATTACAATTCTTGCCTAATTAGCCTGTTTCAATAAATATGGAAAAAATATAGTATTCTGTGCACATCTGGATGACACAGGAAGCATCTGCTTTCCGGAAGCAGAGACAAAGTCTAAAAATGGTATGCTTCTGTTTTTTTCTTCTAGGTTCCACTCAGGAGGTTTTCCAACCTGATACTTTAGGTTATGTTTCACGCTGCATTGAGGGTAGTGACCGATGGGGAGTGAAATCGTTACACATATCTGATCATGGGAGAAATATTCAGGGTAATGACTGGGTCAAAACAAGCTTAATTGCTTTGTGCTTGTTCTGATCGTTATAGTATAGAAATAATATTTTTAACCTCTTGAGGGTGTCTGGGTTGGAACTATATTCTGATACTCTTATGATGTCACAGCATTGGTGAGCAGAGTCCCTGTTCTCTGATTGGCCTACACAAAACACAGATCCACGGACAGGGACGCTGTAGACTGGAACTGCTTTCTAGAAACACAGTGAGGTAGACTGTAGCCAAACACACAGACAATACAACTACCAACTTCTAACGTTCATAGCTCTACTCTTAACAAACAAGTCATTTTTTTACCTGACTTTCAACATTTAAAAATGTAAATAAAAAGCAAACTAGTTTTTTAACCATGACAAAGATCATAATAAAATAAATAAAATATTAAATCTGTATTATGTTTTAAGATTATGGTGAGGAATTTAAAACAACACATTTCTTCCCACCACCATGAAGAGAGAATGGTTATATGTTGAGATCCAGGTGTTCCTCTCCTTGTTGGCATGTACGCACAGTTGTGGGGAAGGTTTTCCACAACAAAAAATAGATTTTTTTCTTTTTTACCAGACACCATGTACCTTTAGTTATATACATGTTAGAAAGTAGGAGGTTTTAATTAATGTACACAATTTTCTTCTATTTTGGGCATTTGATTAAGGTCAAGAATTTGAGTAAATTTAATTCTGAAGACTCGGCAAGAATCAAAAAAGTAGTTAGTGTGTTTGAAATGTGAACTCCATAGTAAGCGGACTTGCTATTCAAACCCTACCAGAGTCCAACAACTAGCCATACTGTCTCACAAGCTGACGTTCCCCATAGCAACAGAATCAATTGTCGTACCCTATTCCACATTTCAAAATAAGATTTGAGATTCACGGTATGGATTTGACTCACATTAACACAGTGTTTCACCCCATCTGTCTACAAAATACAAATACATAAAAAACCGAGTAGCTACATGTGCTAGCATAGATTTGTGAGCTAACCAACAAATAGTAACCAGCTTGTACAATATAAATATCCATCACTCTGATCTGCAGATGTCTGAGAAGGTACTTGGTGGAGACTGATGCGATTCCATCTCAGACCGACAATTCTAACTGGGCAATACCAGGCCACTTACTCTGCTAAGTGACTGGGGTTGTCAGTCTCTTAGTTATGTTTCTAAACAGAGAATGAGTTTATTGCTGCTTTGGGCAAGAGAAAAGGGTAACAAATAAAGTGTGTGGGGAAACCATTCATTATATGACATGACTAGTTGTGCTTGTCAATGGGAATGCCATGCAGACACTTCTCAATCCATTACAAATAGTTAATACCAATAAGTGACTTAAATCGCACACCTAGTGTACTTGGTAACAAGACAGGAATGTTTAAATGCCTGCATGTAACAGTATAACAAAAAAAGTGAGGTTACAATCTTTATGACCCTCTTCAGATATTGGCGCAATATGTGAAGAGTGGTACCCCGTAATCCAACGTAGAGGGATTAAAATAAACTCTATTTAAAGGCAGGGGTCAAATATGTTACAAATATTTATCTTAAGAGTGTAAGGGAGAAGGAATATTAGGCACATAGCATGAGTAGGGCAGTGTTGGCCTAGCCCTGGGGGAGTAGACAGTTGTAAAGCTACAGCACATATTCAATATGTCCAAACTACATCACTGGTCATAGAGGGAGTTTAATGGGTTTAGCGTCCGCTACAGCCACCTACTGTGGACACTGAATGCAATAGAAGCGTTCCAGAACGTTCCAATAAAAAGCATTCAACCCTGGTAACATGGAAAATTCCAACAGCAGTCTGATACGGACCCCCTTCCTGTGTCAGGGAGCACTATGTTGGGGGGCCAAGGCAGGTGGAAGGGTCAAAATGAGGGGACAGGGGGTTGCTATGTAGTAAAGCTCATGCTAGCTAGCTATTCAGGTAAAGTACTGCTGGATCTCTTGATGTCCTGAAGCTATGGATGCATATATGACCCTAACATAACCCTATAAACACTGCTACCAGCAGCTCAAGCTAAGCCAGTGAAATCAAGCAGGCCGAGACAAGCTGTCTGCCCAAACAAGCAGACAACCCATCTAGCCCCACGATAACGTAATTCAATCAACAGATAGCTTAACACATTTAACCACAATCAAAAACAAGTTAAAACAATAGATAACAACATTAAGGTCTCCAAGACTGCTACATCAAATATTCAAACAAAGAAAAATCTGATGGCAACCAAGGTGCCATTCATTCCCCTTTCAGTTTTTGGTTCTCGTTGTTTTATCATAAAGGGCTCCCAATGTTCTTCCACTGAGAGGAAGAACACCATTTATTAGATGCCGTGATTTAAAAGAAATCACTGAAAAGAACAGGGTTATCCTGAAGGATTTGACAGAGAACTTAAAAGGTCTAAGACACCAATGAGCACTGATGGTGAAATACTTGTTAAAACCGGAATTAGAATTAAAGAATAAAATCAATAAAAAAAGACATTTTGCCCAAAAAATCTCAGAGGAAAGAACTACAAATATGATCAGTATGTACAGAAACATCAATATTGTTTATATTATATATAATATTGATTGACGTACCAATATTTCATTAATATATATATATATATACCCACTAAAATATATCAAAGCAGCAGCTATTGGTCAGCCTGAGGAACTCTTTTTGTCCAACTTTTAACTGTTTAAATATCCTTCAGCCATAACGACAGGACACAGAGATAAAACTGAAAGAGACAAAATAAAAAGCAAATAAATTAAACTATTCACCAAACTCCAAGTCTGTGAAATCTGTGAAATCTTGGAATTCAGCAACCAAAAAAAGGTATTTCTGGACAAATAGACATTTGTTCTAAGACAGAGTCTATGCCACCCACTGTTCCAAACTGTTAAGTCATTGTTCAACAGAAATGAAGACAAGCATTGATAGACGCTTCTCTTTGTTTACAGGCCACATAAAAAAAGGCCACTATCTGAAAAGGTTTTTACTTGAAAAACAAAACAAAATAGAAGAATGGAGCATATAAGGGAGAGCTTAGAGAGAAAGAGACAGAGTGACAGAGGGAAGGATAGAAAGATGCTTGGAGCATAAGTAGCCATCTGGTTGTTTAAGCTGAATTCACAGTTTTATTTTGTTTTTTTTATACTTTTCCTCATTAACCTGGAAACGTTGCAATTGTCAAAACAAAATAAAGATAGCAGAAAGTTGTAGAAGATGATTCTGAAAAATGTCATGTAGCAAAAAACTTGCATCCTGTGTGCTGCCATGATTGGCAGCTGTGAGGAAGAAAAAAAAAGTCCTGAGATGTGTTTTTCTTTTGAAGGGATTTCTGTACGAGCTATAAAATAAAAAGAGTTTCAAAAAGACACAACAGGGGGGCTGTAAGGCGTTGGGGATAAGAGGAGGGGAAAAACATTAAGTCATGTTAGGAAGGGCTGGATCTGGGCAACGATAGGATACGTCCGTTTTTCTTGCCCCCGTTCATGTGTGTGTAGGGCATGTGTTCCTCATAATTGCCCCTGAGGCACTGGCTGGGTCCATTGTCTCTGGACAGGCTGTCTCTGTCCTCTCTCTGGGAGTAGGACGACGGGTCCAGGGGGATGCTCTCCATGTTCTCCAGGTCCAGGTCAAAGTCCTCTGTCTCTGGGATCTTGTTCTCCTCGCTGTAGAAGAAGGAGACCTCCTGGAAGCTGGGATGAAGGTCATCCTTTAACATCTCAATGATCTCTTGAAATGTGGGACGCATCTTGGGGTTGTACTGCCAGCACATCGACATCAGGTTGTGACTGAGGGAGAAAGAATGGGGGGATAAAGACTGGTGAAGGACTGGAAAACTCTCTCTTTCCACAAACATTATCTTGTCTGTAAAGGAACCTTAGACATGAAGAAGGAAGACACATTGTTGGTACAGCAAATCAATGTAAAAAAGGTCCCCGTGATCAACTACAAGACAATATTGTCTCAGACACTTACATCCTCTCGGCACAGTTCTCTGGTCTGTCCAGGTATCCTCCGTCCATGACAAATTTAAGGACCTGCTCGTTGGACAGCCCCTGGTATGGCTGCTCTGCTAGGGTGCTGATCTCCCACAACACCACGCCAAATGACCTGACGCCAGACAGGGACGAGACGATATAAGCATGGTACATTGACCATAATGAATTGGTTACACAGACTAAGAAAAGACAGAGAAAACTGGACACAGGGACCAGAAGGATGGAGTACTGAAGCTCTATTGACAGTTTTGTCAGTAGTTAAAAAGCAATATTGAAAGCAATCTTGGTTTAACAAACAACTCAAACATTCATTTTGTCAGCATTTGGCAGCAAGCTACTATAGCTAGTCGGCTAAATTAGCAGCTACTTCTTCTAGGCTCTTTTGACTTTATTTACCTTTTGATTACTAGCCTAGCTAAGGAGAGCAAAGACAAGTAACATAACATGCCTGGTGGATGTCTACTGAGCAGGGATAAAATAAGACAAGCCAATATTGAAGAGCTGTGGACATTGACAAAACAAAATAGGTTCTTGATTTAAAGTGAATGAATTCAGAGGAACAAAAACGCCCATCTGACATTAGTGGCAGCCAGGTGCGATGTAGAGTGCTCACCAGCAGTCTGAATGGGCAGTGAACACCCCGTCCTTTAGAGACTCCGGAGCCATCCACCTGACAGGAAGCAGACCTTTCCCTCCCTTCCTGTAGTAGTCGGTCTCATAGATGTCTCTGGTCATGCCGAAGTCTGAGGTGAGAAAAAGTTAAGCCACATCACCTAAATCTTTTACACAGCCACGCTTTCCTGGTAACTACATCTGCAGAGAACCACATATAAGTGTTACACTAATATTCAACCCTCATGTACCTCCAATCTTGACCGTGTTGTCTTCAGCCACCATGCAGTTCCTGGCAGCCAGATCTCTGTGGACAAACTTCTTGGCGTTGAGGTAGGCCATTCCGTCTGCTATTTCTCCCGCCATCTGAATCATCTCCTTTAGTGTCGGAGGGGGCTTCCCAGTGGGGTTGTTCTCAGAATCTGGACGGAGGCATCGCAAAAAGCTCTTCAGATCACCGTGGGTCATTAGCTCCATCACAACCAGAGTTGGCTGGCCTTTAGACACCACCCCCAGTAGACGCACCTAGAAAGACAGACAGCAGAGAGACTTTGTCAGTAAACTACCGACAACTCCAGACATACTTACGGACATCCAGTACAGTAAAGACACCTTTAGAAAGACAGTTGTTTCAATACAGATACATCCGGAGACAGTTAACTAACGACACAGACAGAAAGATAGACAGTCAGTTACATTACAGACAGTTGGCTTCACTACAGACACAGACAGTCAGTCAGTACAAAACAGACACATCTAGACAGACATGACGCCACAGACACATCCAGACGTAGAGTCAGAATGCTACAGACATCCAGATGGACAGTCAGGACTACAGACAGACAGTGACAGTAGAGCATAGAGTAATTCTACATCCCATAGCTACATATTAAACATTGACAAAATGCTAAAAGAAAGCATGGCAGTGCCAGTAGGTCTCCACTTTGCATAAAACCAATCTCCTCCAGTACAGAGTATCTGCCTTGTCATCCCTCTTCCGAGGTAAGGCATTGTCCTCAGACAAATAACCTGGTAACAGACACCGGTAAGAAATGAAAGCCAATGGGTTTGCTTCTTACCACATGGTGGCAGCTGAAGGCCTTCATGACAGAAGCCTCGTTGAGGAACTCTATCCTCTCTCTCAAAGTGGCCGTCTCATTAACGGTCTTCACCGCCACGCGAGTGTCTGGCTCGCCCTTCACAATGTCTTTGGCAATGCCTTCATAGACCATGCCGAATGAGCCCTGACCCAGCTCCTTCAGGATGTTAATCTTCTCCCTTGCCACCTCCCAGTCATCCGGCACGTAAACTGAAATACAGAAAGCCTTTGAGTACACCACCATGTTTTGGCATTGCATTCTATTAGGTACGCATGCAAACTCGTGTTAAACAATTTGAGCTTGTTATGAGTCGTCCTTACCGTCGTTGGCACTCACATACTCTGGGTTGGACGAGGCTATCAGAGGACCCGTGGGCCCCTCAGTTTGTCTGAAACACACAGATTAGTCAAATGCATCTTTGGATACTTGTCATTTTGACTTGTCAGATCAAAATATAAAGTTCCTTAACTTAATGGTAAATAACAGTAAGATAAATGAATACATGGAGTTAACACCAGAATTTAACTCAATCAAGTATTACTTCTTTTTCAGAAACAGGAAGACGGCACTTCCTACGACAAGTAGCAGGATAAAGCAGACGACTGGGCCGATGATGATTTTCAGTGAATTGTCTTCTGGAAAAAAAAGACACAGCAATTACTGGGGTCAGTTAGTCGCTTAGAAATATAAACTGTTCAAATGGGATTGAGAAAGAGCAAAGCCTATATGCCTGCCAGCCTCCAAAGACAAGACTTACTGTCAGGCATATAGAAGAAGGTGGGTTCAGTCCATGAGCCGTTTCTAGCCAGTGAGGTGGCACGGACCCTCACTGAGTAGTTCCCAGGATGCACCACTCTGAGCCTGCAGCCTCCATTCTGGGCGTATGACTTCCTGGACACGCAATGGTGCAGCTCCTAAAACATGTAATATGAGGTAATAGTTTTTATTAGAGTTACCTGACCTGGGCAATATGGCCCAAAACCTACATCACAATATACACGACATGTCAACAGTGAAGAGGCAACTTCAGAATGCTGATCGCCTAGGCAGAGGGGCAAATAAAAAGCCATATTTCAGAATGGCCAATATCAATAAGTAATTAAGATGAATAACTTAAAATAAGATGGGCAAAAGAACACGGACACTGGAGTAATATTTAATTAAGCTGCCAGATGTGGACCTGTGAGGTGTCAGTTTCTCAAACTAGAAACTCTAATGTATTTCTCCTCTTGTTCAGATGTGCACTGGGGTCTCCCACTCCTCTTTCTATTCTGGTTAGATCCAGTTTGCACTGTTCTGTGAATGTAGTAGTACACAGAACATTGTGCAAAATATTCTGTTTATTTGCAATGGGGTATGTACTTATTGCCCTCTAGTTTCCTGCTCAGATTAAAAAATGTGGCTATGCAAACATAGTTTGCAATTGCTTTTTAGATCCGACATGCACAAAGCAATATGCTGTATTGCGATATAAAAGATTACATTGTTTTCATTAACAATTTATTAAAAAAAAATAAAACCACCCAGCTCTACTTGTTTGTGACAGTATCATTATCATTCCACTTGACAAAGAATAATCCTTTGCGTAAACAGCACTGCTGGTATGATGAGGTGGTGTAATACAGTCTGAAGAGTATGGAGGAGACACCAGGAGACAGGCTGTTACACAAGGAGAGCTGGACAGGGTCGTAGAAGGGCATTAAACCCAGCAGTAAGTGTGAAAATTGTTGATAAAGTATCTAATAATGTGATTTTGTTCAGATGAAAGTGAATACAGGCACATAGATTTTTATCAGTTGCCTTTTTTGTTATGAGATGTAACATTTTCAAATTGATCACAAAAATTACAATCTTGAATTATAATTCCTGTTCAGCTAAGCCATTACTTTAAAAGGGCCATCCATGTTTTGACCTAATGTCTACCCAAAAAGCTTGACCTTGTCACATAACATCAACAACACTTCTAATAAGCGTACTTTTTCAGAAATAAAAATACTTCAGGTATATTCTGCCCTTGATGGTACTATAGATATCATGTTAGTGCTTGTTTATTGAATTAGATGTCAAAGTTGTGATTTTGAATGCAAATGCAATGTTCGTCATGATGAAATTGCCCAATAGCTTAAAATTTGTTTAGAAGACAGACGCAATGTTAATAAAAAGCAATAAAAGCTCTTCAATCCTTGGTTGCTGTGATCTCTATTTGTTTCCAGAAGCAGACAGAGACCCAGGGAGCTTCCTGCTCTCTCTCAGATTGTGAAAGGGAACACACAGTCTCTCCACCTCACTCTGGTCTGTCCCGGTTCCTATCTCCATGGTAACAGACTTACGACAGGCTCCGCGGGTCATGCGGTGCAGTACTGAATAGCAATGAGTGGTGAGTCTACAAATCCACCATAGCAATGAACACAGACCAAGGTTTATGAAGTGACAGTCTAGACTATATAGGCAGATTGTGTTTGTAGTTAAATTGTCATGATTGCCTTTCAACAGTGTGCAAGACCAAGTCAATAGCCCACTTCAACACGCTGAAAAAAGATGAGTCATGACCAAACCAAAAAAAATTTTTGTACAACATAATGCAAAGTTTATTTAGGTGTCACTTCTAAAACCTACTATAGCTACTGAACGAATTTAAAATCTTGAGATCATGTGTTTATTCGTGAGAACTCATTTAGATCATTTAAAAGCAGAAACTCATACTAACGTCAATGTCTCCGATCCTCTTATAGTTGACCTCGTACAGGATGATCAAGCCATTGGGGGCAATGGGCTCCTGCCACTTGATGAGGACTGAGTCCGGGGGATCCAACATCACCTCATGGTTCACCTGGCCCACAATGTTGTCAGCCTTCTCTGCGGGGAGCAGAAGAGAACAGGTCTCAATAATCATGATGGACAACAAGTGTGCCGGTAATAGTGTACAAACATGTGCAATGTCACACCGCTGACATGTTGTCACGGTTATCATCTGACCGTGCCTAACCTTTAGGCAAGGTGCGGGCGCTGACATAGGTAGCCATGCTGCAACGCTGGGAATCCGTGGGGTCGTTACAGGCGTGGATCTCTATCTGGTAGCTGGTGAAGTGCTGCAGATCGGAGATGACCGTCGACTCCTTGGCGTACACAACCAGTGTTATCCTCGAGCTGTCAGCCCCGTCACCCTCAGCGATGGGCGTAGCAGACGTGTTCGGGAGGGTGGGGGTAGTGGTCAGAAAGGGCAACTGGGTGGAGTTGGCCACGCCCAATGAGCGGCGCCGGCGAGACGGTCTAAGGAAGAACCGGGGGACGGACAGAAATAGCCAGGTGAGAAAAGACAAATTATACATTGCTGCAAACAATTAAGAGAACACGTAATCATCACAGAGTAACACTAAGTCAATTAAACTTCAGGGATAACAATCTGTCTTGTTTTGGTGCAAATGAGTGAGGAGAGGCAACCCCCAAATAGGAAATGTTTTTGCAGGTGGTGGCCACAGACATTTTCTCTCTCCTTGTGCTTCCAGACTGATTCTTCTCTAGTTTTGTTTTTTGCAAGTGTCTTTGTCACTACTGGCAGCATGAGGCAATACCTGCAGCCCATTCAGGTTGCACAGATAGTCCAGCTCCTCCAGGATGGCACAGTCATATGTGCCGTTGCAAAAAGTCTCAAGAGCATGGAGGAAATACCTGGAGATGTGCCATTACACGAGGAGAGCTGGACAGGGCAATAGAAAAGCATCAACCAAGCAGCTGGACTGGTATCTCTTCCTTCATGCAAAGAGGAACAGGAGGAGCAATGCCAGAGACCTCTACTACTACTGGGGTGTATGTTTCTGACCAAACTGTCAGAAACAGATTGCATGAGGGTGGCTCAGTGGTGTAGCCTACTTTTTTCTAGGGGGTATACTCTGACCCACTGGGGGAGGAGGGGGTATGGTTGTACATGACGTGTATGACCTCACCCATCCAAGAGAAACACCTCACTCATTATTACAGTATGCATCTACATGTAATTGAGAGCATTCTGAAAGACTTAACATGGGTAACGTTACGATAGCATCAGCCTCATCTGGCTCATTTTCTGTTACCTTAACATTAACAGTATTACAGCAGCTTCAGGGGCAGGGTTATGAAAACACTGAAAGAGCGTAGTTTGCTTTCGTTTTATTTTCTCATTTGCATATCACAAATGTATCACTTGCGTCAAACTGTGTTGTTGTTCTTTGGCAACATCAGATCCACAGGCCACGGAAGCCCCAAAGATCCAAAAGTCAGTGCTTCGCAACACTGACGGGGTGAATTTATTAATGAATGTGTGAACGTTCTGTTCAGTTTTTTTGTCAAACGATTATTACGTTGTATGGGTATACAGAAATCCTTGAGCTTTCCTAGTGGTTATATAGCATATACCTGCATATCACGTAGACTACAACACTGGGGTGACATGAGGGCACCATGTCCACCTCCACGAGCTAGCCAACGGTGACAGAACTGCTGTTAGGTCTCGGGATGAAATCCTCAGACCCATCTTCAGACCTTACGTTGGGGAAGTTCCTCCTGGTACAGGACAATTCCTGGCCTCATGTGGCCAAGGTTGGTAGACAGTTCCTGGATGAAGAAGGCATGCCATTGACTGGCCCTTACATCCCACAGACCTGAAACCAATTGAGAACCTCATGCCAGGACATGTATCGGTGCATCAAGTGCTGCCAAGTAGCGCCAAATACTGTCCAGGAGCTCACTGATGCCCTGATCCATGTCTGGGATATCCTCCAAAACACCAACTGAAAATCTCATCAGGAGCATGCCTTAATGTTGTTGGGAGTGCATACAGGAGCTATACACACTACTGAGTTATATTATGAGTTGCCGGGATGAAATTCAAGTTGTAACAGCCTGTAATTGCAATTGTTTACTTTAATTTTTGGTGTTTGAATGCAGTCCTCAATCGGTTAGCAATTTTGGTTTCCATTAACCATTGTTATGTCATTTTGCCCTCAACAAATTACAATGTACAGTAAAGACTTTGATTTAAGTGTTCCCTTAATTTTTGGAGCAGTTATGTTAGGGATTCATGTATCCCACCCAGAAACACATTGGTACAGCCCCAATGTCAAGCATTACATGCGTTTGACCACTTGCAGGTTCTCTTATTCCCCAACGCAGAGTTAGTTGAAAAGCGAATTAAGCAATAAGTTAGAGGATAGGGAGTCACATCAGCCCAAACCACAACTTGGCTGCAAACCTTTTACAGCAACCACAACCATCTCCTCCTTCACAGCAGGAGGCAGGCTGCAGCTCCACTGTTCACCACCAGATGGAGGCCGGAAGGCAGAAGCTAGCCTAGCGACCAGTCACTGGGTTCATTTCGGTTTCAGTTATGTGCAGACGGAGCAGTGCTCAGAGCAGAACAGGCTGAGAGAGTAACTAGCTGTAGCAACCAAAATCACCTCTGTGTTTTATTCTCCTCCTTATAATAAAGGTTCAAACCGAGGGATAGTACGGTCTTATATTTAACAGATTCAGTAGTTAGAATCACTACTGCTATAGTAGTAATATTTAGATTAATGTTGGTGGATCGTTTATTAGTGTAAACAAGTGAAGTTATCAACTGACGCCCGTCCCCTTCCGAGGTACCGTGGGAAATTTTTCTGACAGATACTCCCAGCTCCTACTGACAATGTCTCATTCTGTTTGCTTTTGAGTGGAATGAACGTTGACGTAGGAAGTCTGGTGCCCCTGATGTCCTTCCAGCTCCCTAAACATTACCAGAAAAAGTCCATTTGTTGTTGGGAAGCAACTATAAACATGTCACACAAGCACCAAAAACATCTACTATTGCAAGCAAGAGGACTTGTTCATTGATGAATGTCATGTTAGTACACAATAGTGAATTTATTCTCAATAGTCAGTGAATTTATTATCCTTCCGGGTCAGGGGTCAGGCCAAAGCACTGCGCCTTAACCCTAACCTCATGAACAGCGAGTGTTTCTTATAAATGTCTACAAGACATTTATTATTTCTGCCAGATCACAGAGATGTAAACTATTCTAAAATATGAAAAACAAGGAACATCTAATAGTTTATTAATAATGATAAAGATATTATTCGTTTTTGAACCTGATATTTTGATCTGGATATGTGATACGCTGCTAACATGCGTGCACAGTCTAAAAGCAGAATCACAATCATACCTCAGTTAGCCATGAAATTCTGAAAGTGAGTGGTTTTGATGACATGGGGCACAAATTGGCACATGCAAGGCAGCCTTTTTAGGTTGAAAGTGTCAGTTATACAACCAAGGAAAAAAAAAATCAGTTTTTACTTTAAATCTGTTAAGCAGGTTCTACACTTTCTGAGCGGGTCAAACATAATGTATTCCTTCAATTAACCTGGTCCACAGGCTGCTGAACACACATAGCTTGAGAACAAATTGACAGATATTTACAAGACATTTTATTAATCATATTTGTGAAACTTTTGGGATAAGCATTTGATTGTGCCTCTGGTTATACACAACAAGCTTTACCGGAGGATTGTCTGCAAAACGGGTGATAATGGGCACGACAATCACACCCACAGCAAGGGGGGGATGGGCCACAAGACCACTCCCATTCTCCTGCTCTGCAGTTGGGGTCTGGATCAGTGCATAAACAGGGTACTCACGCACTAACACAGACGCAATGTTTTCCCATCATTGCCAGCACTTAAAACCCCCAAATAAAATGTTCCCCATCCCTTAGCCCCCAACCTAACCATCATATGAATCCTAACAGTATTAGAACACTATGCCAGTTATACGTTATGGCTAACTGCCAAAAAACTATTTCAGGTTTGATGGCACAATCATACACGGTCAGCGCAATGTCACGCTAAAACATGCACACCCTCAGAGGACCAATGGAAAGCAGGGCATCCACCTTCAAAGCTGGGTGGGACAGAGCACAGTGTGCCTGTTCTTGCCCATGTGCATCTACTGGACCCCAACCCGCCAAACCCTCTCTGCTCGCACTGGCACAGAGCCAACGGCTCGGAACCGCAGCAACACAGACGAGACTGCGTCAGACAGCCAATTTGATTCTTCTTGAAGTGTTGGAAAGGGGACAGTCAGTGTGTCACAGAGCGTGTTAGCCTGCGGTGCTGTGACTGGTCTAAAAGACAGCATTGTATACTAGCCACCTGCCTAAACGCCTCCAGCACCCATAGGACGCTACAGAGAGAATCTCTTCTCACACATCAAAGCCCAATCACAAACGGAACAAAACTTGTAGAGGCTTTTGCTAATTAAACTTCCAGAGCCTTCTTCACAGCCCCTCAACAGCTCTGACGCTCTGATCGTCATGCTTGGGCTGAGCAGGCATTTCCTTTCAACCAAGGCGAGAAAACACTGATAGGCTTTAATTAACACAAACACAGGGCTAAAACCATAGAGAAGTGCTGGGGCCAGCTAGCAGTCAACCCACCCCACTGTCCCCAGGAATTAGGCCATCAAATGACACCGACCACCGCTGGCTGGGGTGGTCTGATTGGCTGACGAGACAAGATTGGCTGGTCATTAACACCAGTGACTTGCCATTGGCTTACCTATAGTCAGAGTAGTTGGTTACAGCAGGTGTTGTTCTGGAAGAATGAGAGATCGGCTGTGTTTAGAGTCTAACTTTTCTCAGAATTCCTCATACACTCCTTCAATATTCAGCAAATAGACCGGTAAGGAGTGTAGCACCCTCCATTTCTACAGAGTAATAGCGTCATTTAGAAGCTGTTGTGTCTTCACTGACACTCTACTACTTTCATCACACCTGATCTCAAACACTTCATCGTGGAGGTCACTGCGGTCATCACACCTGATCTCAAACACTACATCGTTGAGGTCACTCTGCGGTCATCACACCTGATCTCAAACACTACATCGTTGAGGTCACTCTGCGGTCATCATACCTGATCTCAAACACTACATTGTGGAGGTCACTGCGGTCATCACACCTGATCTCAAACACTAAATCGTTGAGGTCCCTCTGCGGTCATCACACCTGATCTCAAACACCTCATGGGGGAGGTCACTCTGCGGTCATCATACCTGATCTCAAAAACCTCATTGTGGAGGTCACTCTGCGGTCATCATACCTGATCTAAAACACTTCATCCTGTAGGCCACTCTGCGGTCATCATACTTGATTTCAAACACCTCATTGTGGAGGTCACTCTGCGGTCATCACACCTGATCTCAAACACCTCATGGAGGAGGTCACTCTGCGGTCATCATACCTGATCTCAAACACCTCATTGTGGAGGTCACTCTGCGGTCATCATACCTGATCTCAAACACTTCATCCTGTAGGCCACTCTGCGGTCATCATACCTGATTTCAAACACCTCATTGTGGAGGTCACTCTGC
>JACXGK010002367.1:44749-55686 GCA_016801125.1 Novumbra hubbsi | reverse complement strand
GGGGCAGACACAGTGAGGGGGCAGACACAGTGAGGGGGCAGACACAGTGAGGGGGCAGACACAGTGAGGGGGCAGACACAGTGAGGGGGCAGACACAGTGAGGGGCAGACACAGAGTGGTGCAGACAGAGCGAAGCAGACACAGTGTGAGGCAGACAAACAGAAGAGCAGAATGTTCAAATCAGCATAAACATCCAACCATTAGCACAGAAAGAGCTACAAAATCTGACAATATTGACAGGCTGAATACATTACAATGGATTTGTAAGGACTACATTTGTCCCATGAAAAATCTCTTGACAGCTTTATGCAAACCACTTAACCTTCTTGAACATACAGAGGATGCATGTCTGTCAACCACAACCACAGCTCAACACTACCACCTAGTGGAGAACCAGCAAATGTGTCTCAGTGACCGCTCTGGTTAGCATGGCTGCCAAAATAATCTACGCTGAGGAAAATGGGTGACAGCCAACCTGATGAGGTGAGGATTCATGAACTCGGTTCTGACTGTTCCCAGGATCTCGTTGCTGCCGTACTCCACCAGCGTCAGCTCTCCAGCGTTGAAAATCATACACACCTAAAATAACACGGTCATCACCACCACGAACGAAAGACTCCACCCCGACCATTCGGCTTGTTCTATGTTAACAGGCAGTAAACAAGTGCATGATGTTTAGGCCTGCATTATTTCAGATATTTATATCTATATAGTATGTAAACAAAGCGATATTCATAGGTTAGGACTGAGTCGCGGACAACTTCAAAGATAAACAGGGGAGAAGCACTGAATTGTCATACCAGTTCATTTTCGAAAAAGAATTTCTCATTCCCCCCGGAGCCTGGCCATGCCACCTGAAGAAGACAACAGTGTATGTTTGTTTATCTGAGGTAAAACATGGCGGCGGGCTTCCTGTTTCACACTACATTCCTAACACATGCTGCAGACAGGGCCACAGCTATTATCTCATACGTTTTGTCATTTTCAAAAGCAGCACTCATGCTTCACTGAAAAAGACCCCTCATAAAACTCTTAAACTTAAACAGGGATTAGCACAATAAATCAAGACAGCCCTTGAACTTCTAATTAAAAAACAGGTCAAAACAGGCCGGTGGAACGTCTGACGTCACCACACAGAAATATGTAACGACGTTCCCAATTCACAAGACAGTGGCCTACAATAGTTTTCAGTCAGCCATGCAATACTCATTTTCCAGGAGTTAGCGTTTCGAATATAATTCACGTTCATTACCCTCAAGAGACAGGTAGAGAAATAATGGCCCTATTTCACCCCTATCTCCCTTCCAGTGTCGTGTTGCACCATCCTACCTCACTGAGCTTGTTGGAGAGCAGATCTCCCAGGAGAAGGGTGTCGGAGGTGTGGGCCACCAGGTAGCGGTCTTTCCCCATGATCTTCACGTCGGCTATCTCATATCCATAATGGGACTTCAGCACCACACGCATCCCAGTGGACAGGTTCTTCACTATCACCTGAAGACACGTTGTACTGTTACTGTACACGTTGTACAGTAACACTAGCCCGAGTTACATGACTCAGAAGAACTGAACAATAGTCAATAGTTACATGCAGTCACTCTTATCCAGAGCAACATACGGGAGCAGCGATTTGAGTTAATAGCCTTGCTCAAGGGGACAATAATTTTATTTTACTTTTTCCAACTAATGGAGCCGATTCTAAGTCCCTGTAAGATGTCCAGCTTTCATTCTGTAGTGAAGACACTTAATACCACCACCTACCTGACTCAGTCCCACAAAAGTCATCTCAAATTTGTTCTTGTAGATGCTTCTCCGTAGACAGCAGTCAAACTGCTCCACTCCCCCACACAACGTACCCTGAGACAGGTATTGACAAAAGAAACATGTGAAAGTTTTATTTTTGTTAATAAAATTATTTAAAAATGTTAAAATGGCCCCGTTATTAGTGTTCTGGCCAGAGGCGTCATTCCAAAGGTTACTCACGGCACAGAGTCGTGAGCCGTCCTTCTTCCAAGCCAAGGCAGTGATGGTGTACATGTTTGGAATCTCTTTTGGAGATGCTTCATCCCATGAACCTTTACGAGGAGCCCAATTGAAAACTCTTAATCTGAAAAATCAGGATTCAGAGAAAAACCATGTAACACTGATTTAACCTTAATACAAAATATGGAGATAGTGGACAACTGATTTGACTCCTCCGGACAGCATCACATGTTCTGCGAATAAACTGTTATTTATATCTGGGGTTACCGGTTAACCTATTACAAGAGATTCTCCAAAATAAGGTCACATTTTAACGCTTTTTCAATGTCTACTATAAAGTTTGTCATATTATCTTGAATATATTGTCCTTGTGAAATGAATCTTATCAACTGGGTCTCTTTTAAGTAACAGATAAACAAGGTTGATTCTCTGTTAGTCTGCCATTTTTATAGGGGTAGTAAAAAACATGCTAGTAGCTCTTTGAGTAAATCAAAAGGTTTTGAAATACCTCTACAGTTCGTTTTGTTTATTCCTTTAACACAATCTGTGTCTCAACAGAACAGTTTTCAAGACTATCAGCATGTGCTATCAGTTCTTCTCTTTCCTTTCTTAATCTAATCTCTTTTGACAGAAAGATGAGTATTGATTGGCTTTCTAAGGAACACTTCAAATTGTCCCATAGAATAAGAGGAGCAGCTGTAACGGATCAAAACGTCAGCTCTACATTGTTCGGTATCGTTTCAAATTACAATCAAAATAATCATTCAAAAGTTAAGAGTTACAAACATACAAATTAAGTGCTGTCCTGATTTTGTCTGATATTAACGCTTTCTAAACACTTAGTTTGCCGTTTGATGTAGTTTGTACATTATCTTTGTGGCCATTTTAAGCAGATGACAATGATAGTTTGTGACATGAGTTCAGTGTTGAGCATGTACATGCTACATGAAAAATCCTTATTACCAGAATACCGATTATTAGTAATAACGACTGACCGGTCATAGCTGCCGACGACCACAGACTGACCACTGGGACTGGTGGCGGCAACGGTAAACTCCTTCTCGGAACGGTCTCCGCTGTAGTCAAACACCTGAAGGATGTGGCCCTCCCTGCCATAGGCCACTATCTTCTTGTCACATCCAGCCACTAGGACACTGTTGGAGGCCCATGCCAGGGCATACGGTGGGCAGGGGTGGGTCAACAATTTGCCCTGCGAAAATATTACGGATAAGTACAACAGTGCCTGTCTCAAGGCACAGCTGCTTGATACGGATGTGTAATGTAAGAAACGTCGCGATTCACTGAGACATGCTGAAATGATTTAACGTCAATGTTTAGAGCAGTACCTGAGAATCACCTGAGCCTTCGTCGTCAAAGAAATATCTGACGACGGTCCCATCTGCATGGCCTGAGAGGATGCCCTTACCGGAGACACTACACAAAAGAGATCTGCATTACCGTACCAGCACAGAGAACAACTTTGAGTGAGAAGGTTGTCATTAAGAACAACATGACACAAACTTGGATGTTAACGAGACAACGTAGGAGTCTGTTCCGTAGACCGTCGATGACTTGTTTGTCTTAGTGTTAGCAAGGCGGACCTGTGAGAAAACAGGCGAAAACATGTCAGGGTGACACAAGCTTTGCTTCTATATGTATGAATTATAAACGCAATTCTTTTTACAGGCAATAAAAACATATAAAATGTGTAAATTACTAACCTTTCCTTCAGCTAAACCAAAAACGATAGCGTGTTCGGCCGGCCATAGCAAACATGTCAAAGCACTCTGAAACAAGATGAGAGGTTTTAAATTGACTACTACTGATTATAATAGATAAAAATAGAGCTTGGAGATTTTCAAGAATGTATGATTACTTACTGTCTGTACAAACTTGTTGCAGATAACCTTTTTCTCACCCCTGTGTGGGTATAAAGAGAAGCTATCTAGGGTCACCGGTGAATAAAAACACAGCACTAATACAACTTCAAAAAGCATTATGTTTTACTTACCATTCCTCTCCGATCTTGTAGACGTAGATTATGTTATCAGTTTGAGCAATGGCAATTTTAATCGAGTCAGGAGAAAACGCCATGGCCTTTACCACATAGCTCTTCTTTCCATACTGCAACAAGATACATATCACAAGAACATGATCACTCATTAAATTCCGGTGTTTTGACTGGCTAGATGAGATTATGCTGAGGCCCAGGGTTACCAGTCCATACGTGAAATGATCAAAGCCGTCGCAAACCCACCAGAGACCTACACCTTTTATTTTCCATCAAATCATTGGGAGGACAGGTAAACTTTTGTTTCGATCAGAAGCCATCCCAGTTTTAACACAGTCATTAATACACGTGCTCAGTTAAGTGACATGTATATAAAGATAAGTTGTCCGGTGGCTTGGAATGGGGGACCTGGTTATTGCCAGGTTCCATGGTCGTGCACCAACATGTACATTTCGACATGTCGTTCTACTACTCATCAAGATGCTTGTTTAACCAGAAGGCATTTCACTAGTTCATAATTCTGAATATGTTTTCTTCTGTAAACCACTTGCCCACTCAAAACCACACATGCCGTCTCCCCATTGGTCAGCACAGGTAAAATCAGGTTTTATCTTTGAGAAGTCATTTCTCCAGGGTGCCAGAGGCAATCGAAAGTGAAGATTTGCCAAATGAAGTTGGGTACAGCAACAAACTGTCCTGTTCAGACCCTGTTCAGGTCGACAAGCATGCAGATGGACATTCCCTGACAAGGTTTCCCTGACAAGGTTTCTGACCATTGTGCTAAAAGGTGTTGGTTGTGCAACCCCAGTTTCATCAGCTGTCCAGTAGCTGGTCTTAAACAATCCAGCGGGTAAAGATTCTGAATGTGGAGGTTCTGGCCCAGTTGTGGTTACATGTGGTCTGCAGTTGGATAGCCAGTTGGATACATAAGTACATTTGAGATTACTTGGTGGGTAAATTAACAATCAATTCTTTGGCAACAGCTCTATAGGACAATCCTGATGACTTCCTTAAAAATGTGTGGCAGTGTAACAAAACTGCATCTTGCACTGTACAGTAGAGAAACCTTTTGTTGTCCCCTGCACCAGGTGCATCAGTGTAATGGTTAAACTGCAGATATGCCAGTGTCAGGTGGATGTGTTATATTGGCAAAAGAGAAATGATCAGTAAGATGTAATCAAATATTATTTATCAAATATAAAGAGAAATAAGCTTTTGATGCCAAAAGAATATATGTCAGCTCATGAAACATGGAGCCCATATTGTAGATTGTAACTTTTATATTTCTGTTCAGTGTAAAAGCAACTCAAAAGCTCTTACATTACATTCACAAGGCACGTTCTTTATTTTTGTAGTTGAGTTGTAGTTCAGTTTCCTTTCCCATCTGTGACGTCAGCTTTATCTTGGTCACAACGCACATATAGTATATATACTATACGCTGTTTTGGCAGATTAATAACACTTACAATAGTGTTTGTAGTAAAGATTTTCAATTGAATTATATATTTTTTTGCCCTCTGCAAAACGTTTTGTTTTGTGAAATTATATAAAATTTCTCGGTTGTATTTATTGCATTATGACATTAAAATACACCCCAGATCTCATGCATTTTCACATTAGCACTCCCCTCCTTGATTACCTCCAATTTTTTTTGGAAGGAGGCCATATGACTTAAAATTGGATGAGAAAACTTGCACGTGATAAACAAAAGGGATAACTGTGGCGATTAGTTACCTTTGAGTCAGCAGGCTTAGTTGAGAACTTATCTCTTTTCTCCCCTTGCTCATCGTACAGTAAGACCACCCTGTCTACAGTGCAAACAGCAAATTTGCCGTTATTCGGTGCCCAAGTCATACATGTCACTTTGGCAGCTCCCTCCTGTGTTTAAAGGACAACAATTAAATGTCAGTGTAAACTATTCCAAAGAGGTAGTTAGCTAGTTATGCTGTTCTTCCAATCTGGAGCTAAACCAAAAATCTAACGGTGCACTCATTTTCCGATGTTTAATTTATAAGTTGCCTAGCCAGGTACTGAAGTGTACTGTAATTACTATACGTCGTTAGTTGACGTTGTAACTTTAACTAATCAAAAAAAAAATTAGCTACATAATATAACAAGCAGAAAGGTTTTTAATCTATTATTGTTAACTAACAATTTTGCTATATACTCAAATTAGCTAAAGTAGCAGGCTAACGGGTGCTCTGCCACTAGTGTTAACGTTAGCTAGTTAGCAAGTGTTGAGCTTACTTGTGGCGTTAAAAGCGTCTTCAGATGTTTCAGTTGCATGGTTGAATTATTTTCTATAATTTGTTCAACGGCTGCAATATATAGTGTTTTGGAGATATAGACACAATGCCGATGTTCTCGCTGGTTGCGTTATCCAACGTAGGAATGGTTCAAAGTAGAGGCAGACATTTTGGTAAACATCCGATTCTCCCTGGTTACCGTTGCCTCTCACGTTTGATTGCACTATCCGCTCGAAACCTATGGCGACAACACGCATAGCTAACAATATCCGGAGGTCAGATTTGTATGTTATTTTTTTGTCATAACAAAAAAATAACCTACAATTGTAATACTGGAAATGAAAATTGAATCCCGACACGAGTTCTATTACCTTACGATCTTAGTTTTTAAGATGAAAGAATAAAACAACAGGCTTCTTACACCACAATTGTTGCTATTCTTTCCCAATAAATCAGTGATTATTACCTATATTTTTATGATTAAACCCTTCACCTTCTCTTTTACAAACTTCTAGAAAGTTAAACGTGTTAAACACCACAAGCATTTTGTCACAGTAGGCTAATTCCTCGGAGCGGTGATAGGTTATTGCAACAAGGACTTCATTCAACTCCAAGGATACAGTCCTTGTCACATACGTGTTAAGACCGCTATCAAACTCAACGGAAGTGATCGCATGAACAACCGTTTTGATTCCAGCGATATCCATTAACAAAAATGGCCAATGGAGATGCCGGGGATTGAACCCGGGGCCTCATACATGCAAAGCATGCGCTCTACCACTGAGCTACATCCCCATCTGTGCTGTAGGCTATGACACATGTGAAAAATGTATATAAAAATGATGCATTTTCTGAATATGAGATAGCTAGTTCATGTAAATATTTCTTTTTAATTTCTTTAGAGCTTCATATAAAAAAATAGAGTAATGAAATGACGTCTAGCAAACTTTCTGGTAAAGGATGCAATCATGAGTTTCATCGTTAAATTGATTCTGCTTAGCTTTAAAATCAGACTAAACTAGACAGCGGCATTGATTGTTGGAGCGCAAGCACTGAGAATTATTATTTGCAAAAAGATGTTAAAAGCACAACTTTTTACAATTTGATCTATACAAGATGGATTTCTGAGGAACAGCTACGTCTCCTTCGAGACTATCAGACCTAACTCCCTCCAGCACTATAGTTTGTGTTCTGTCCCTTAGTTACAAAACCAAGAACATGTCGCAGGGCAAAAGGGCAATTGATGACAATATTTTATGAATGTTAATGAATGAGACGAAGACTACCATCACGAAACATTAAAATTAGACTGAACCAAGAAGAAGCACTAACTACTAACCTCACTTTGAGCTGTTGTATATCTAATATAAAACATGGTATGTGTGTGAAATGCTGATATGTTTTAAAACATTGAAACTCTAAATACTAAATAAGCGACATGAGCCGTCACTTGGGGCTCACGACCGCTAGGGGGCCCCGACTGGTAGGGAGACCCGACAGATAGGGGAGAGGGGGCCTCAAATGCAATTTTGTCAGGGCCCCTCAAAGGCTAGAGCCAACACTGAGTGAAATTTGAGGATTGAGGACACTGTAGGTGTATGCATTCCCTCTCTAGGGGCAGTAACAATATATGTGAACATTATTTCTTGCTTTTATATTTGGAGTGAAGTGAATAAACTGAGCCAACTGAACATTAAACAGCACAAACAAATATTGTGGCATCCATGCAAGCGCAGAAGACCAAGTCAGTCTTTTCGTCTGCCCCCTCCTTTAACGTGCTTACGCTCGTTTTTACGCACTATGTAACCGCCGTGAGGTCGCTAAAGAGGTTCCACACTGCTAGGGCAGCTTGGGGAGCAGTGTGGACTCATTTCTTGGAATTTGACATTTCTAAATCTAAAGTAGTTTTGGGCACCTTTAACGCTTTATTTTGCCGTCTAGTAACCATCATCACAAAAATCTGACTTTGTTTCAACTTACTGCCATTTTCAAGGAGGATTTTTGCTCGTGCGTCCTTATTAGCATCCGGCGTGTTTCACGTGGACAAGCTACGCGTTACTCATCGTTCTTCGAATCGACCGACGGAGAAGCGTGGTGTTGCTTCACACTATCGAATCGAAGACTGTATTTTGATTGTACAAATATAGCACTCGCATTTTCTTAAAAAAAATGGCAACTCTTATTTTAGAAGATGGAACACGTTTCAAGGGCCGCCTTTTTGGTGCAAATACGTCAGTATCTGGTGAAGTTGGTAAGTGCATTTTATGAAAGGTATATACGTGTTCAATTAATGGCATCTGTCTGACCAGGTGCTTTAAATCCAGTGGTTTCATCGTTTTAAATAATAGTATGTATATGCTGTCTACAAAGTAAAATGTTTCACTAAACTTAACCTTGTTCTCACTGCACTGCAGCCAATGTTCACGCGCGAAATAGTCTCGATTGTCTTTTTATTATGTTCCTCTACGGTTCTTTGCGCAGTGTTTTATGACGTTTGCGTGGATTCCATGCTCTACGGCGTTAAGTTTTTAATGTCGACGGAAGTTTCAACAACCTATCTGGATTGTTGCTTTAATTCGTAGTTTTAACTTAACTACTCTTAATGTGGATATGAGTATATTCAGCTAACCTGTATCTAAACATGGTCCATAACTTTCTCAGGATGCTGCATGTGGGACAAAGATAAAATGTTGATGGTTAAAATCGGAGGATAATAAGTTTGTCTAAGGGGCCCAAATGATAACTGTTGTAATCATTAGGTATTAATAATTGAGGTCAGTGGCCTGTAAACACTTACAACTACATCCTTTATCTTGTCCCTATTGTTTATTGAGATTGTGTAATTACTGATAGACTAAATTACTTTATTAGTATAGTCACATTTTTTTTTAAGGCAATAAGAATGTCGCTAATGATGGAAGCTGCACATTTTAAAAAGTGAGCTTTCATCTTTTATCCTAAAATGACACTTTTGTGCCTCAGTGAATAGTTGACCTAATAATTCTATTGATTTTCAGTGTTCCAGACCGGTATGGTAGGCTACCCAGAAGCCCTGACTGACCCATCCTACAGGTGTCAGATTCTCACTCTAACCTACCCTCTGCAGGGCAACTATGGCATACCCCGGGATGAGGAGGGGGAATTTGGACTGAGCAAGGTAGGTGGAGTTGGTCAGTTGCTTCAACAGTAGTTGAAGAGAGTCTTTTTCTCAGTGACCCCCAAGCACCTGTTTCACTGTCAAATTCTGTTTTCCCTCAGTGGTTTGAGTCGTCTAAGATCCATGCTGCAGCACTCATTGTAGGAGAGGTCTCCCAGAATCCCAGCCACTGGAGCTCAGCAATGTCTCTGGACCAGTGGCTTAAAGAGCAGGGCATCCCTGGCCTCGAGGGTTAGTGTATTATCACTCTATACATCGGTGTTGATATGGCACTGTCTTGGGGAAGGTCACTGGACTGATGTCTGATGGTCCTGCAGGAGTGGACACTCGCCGTCTGACCAAGAAGATCCGTGAGAAGGGAACTATGCTGGGGAAGCTGGTTGTGGATGGAACACCTGAAGCCGACATTCCATTCAGCAACCCTGACCAGAGGAACCTAGTCATGGAGGTGTCCATGAAGGTACAGCGTGCTGTGTTTAAACCAGTGGTTTTGTGCGTTGCATTTGCAGTGCTACACAAGTAAAACATTTTTTTGAGGATGAGTAAACACCTTTGTCAGGACTAATAAGTGTCTGACTTTCTGTTTGTTATGCAGGAGCCTCAGGTTTTCAACCCAAGTGGTACCATCAGGATCACAGCAATAGACTGTGGCATCAAGTACAACCAGATCCGCTGTCTGTGTCAGAGAGGGGCTCGTGTCACTGTGGTGCCCTGGGATCACCCGTTAAACAGCTCCGGTCCGTTACATCTGGGTTCAATCGATCATGGCGTTTGGGTATACATCCAATAGCTTCTTTTAGTAATACTTTTTGGGGCTATGCTGACAAAGTTGTGGTCGTTTTCAGATTTTGACGGGCTGTTCATCAGCAACGGCCCCGGGGACCCCCAGTTTTGTAAGGCCACGATAGAGAACGTGAAGAAGGTGGTGTGTGTCGACACCCCCAAGCCGGTGTTTGGCATCTGCCTGGGCCACCAACTCCTGTCCCTCGTCATCGGAGCTCAAACCTACAAAATGAAGTGAGTATAGGGTGCTAAATGTTTGTAGTGGTTAGCGTCGCTAATTCCTTAGGTCTTAAGTTTCTTTTTTATGGCTTTAAAAGTGGAGAGAGCCTGCTGCCGGTTATGTATTATTTAGCCCCCGCCCTCAGATGTCAACGCTTCCCAGGGCCCTTTTCATTTCTCTGGGAGCGTTCTGGTGTGAAACTTGCTTTTCTGCTTAGCACAGCAGTCTGGCCGCAGCGTAGTGCGTGGCTGAGGTGCTGAAAGGCCGGATTTGTTTTGGTAAGACTCCTGCGATTGTTACTTTGTTAGCATTCTGTTCGTCCAAGGCTAGATGAGATGCCAGCTTCCCTTTGTCCCTCTGGAATGTTTGCAGATGCAGCAAACCGTCAGTCGGTGGAGAGCAGACGGGTCATCGGGTTTCTAACAAGAAACCCGGTGACCTTCCCCTGTGCAGCTCTCAAGTATGGATTCTGCAGGATGAATGCGTCTGCATCTTTATTACAGCTCAGTTGCGCCCCCCCCCCCCCCCCCCCCCCCCCCC
>JACXGK010002367.1:14658-44649 GCA_016801125.1 Novumbra hubbsi | reverse complement strand
ACGACCACTCCAGCGAGGGCATTGTGCATGACACCAAACCACTGTTCAGGTAACCTCTACGCACTTCAAGCCCTTCATTTTTCTTTTGGGGTATAAAAGTGGGTGACAAAATGACCCTTCCAAACCCTGGAAAAAGGACCCTATATCATTTGACGTGTGTTTATCCAGTGTCCAGTTCCACCCAGAGCATATGGCAGGCCCCACCGACCTGGTCGGTCTGTTTGATGTGTTTCTGGACACGGTCAGAGATAACAAGGAGGACAAGGGGGGAAAACCAGGTTAGAAATGCTTCCTAAACTCTTCTAAAATTAACTTAAATCCAGTTCGAAGGTATAGTCTTAGACGGCCTTCCTTTCCGCAGTGAAGCAGAGGCTGACGGATCACCTGAACTACCCCGGAGCTTCCAAAATGGAAGCGTTCGTTCGACCACGCAAGGTCCTGATCCTGGGCTCTGGAGGCCTTTCCATCGGGCAAGCAGGGGAGTTTGACTATTCCGGCTCTCAGGTGAGACACACCGCTGACGCCATTGGAAACCTGTCGTTTGGCAGCCAGTTGAACTAATCAAATGCATTTCTATGGCTTAACCCTTCAGGCTATAAAAGCGTTGAAGGAAGAGAACATTCAAACGGTGCTCATCAACCCCAACATTGCCACGGTCCAGACCTCGAAGGGCCTGGCAGACAAGGTTTACTTCCTACCCCTCACCCCGGAGTACGTCACTCAGGTAACTTCATAATGGGAGGGCCCATCCTCCTGTGACTGATTTCTAAAAAGCAGCTCTCAGACATCTACTCTGAAAGGAGCAGGATTGACTCATGAGTTGTGCTCATTGTTTCATTGAGTGTTCTGAAACTCTTTTTTTCCTTGGTCCAGGTGATCAAGAATGAGCGTCCTGATGGGGTCCTCCTGACCTTTGGGGGGCAGACTGCCCTGAACTGTGGGGTGGAGCTGACCAAAAGGGGGGTTCTGAAAAAGTACTCGGTGCGCGTGCTGGGGACACCGGTGGCCTCCATCGAGATGACTGAGGACCGGAAGATATTTGTGGAGAAGATGGAGGAGATCAATGAACATGTGGCACCTAGCGAGGCCGCTCTCTCTGTGGAGCAGGTAATGTTCGTTTTGGATAAATGACACTGAGCCAAGCTATATTCCCCCTCTCAGTTTGACATAGATCCTGCATTTCCAATAATGCACTGACATCGAGCCTGCATTTTCTGTGTCCTAGGCTGTCGCGGCTGCAGATCGTCTCGGCTACCCTGTCCTTGTACGCTCTGCCTTTGCGCTGGGTGGACTGGGCTCAGGCTTCGCCAACAATGGGGAGGAGCTGACCTCTCTGGTGACCTCTGCCTTTGCCCACACCTCCCAGGTCCTAGTAGACAAATCCCTGAAGGGCTGGAAGGAGATAGAGTATGAGGTGGTCCGAGACTCATACGATAACTGTATAACTGTAAGTAAAGCCCACCTGCAGCATAAAAAACTATTGTTATTATGCTTTCAACTGTGTTTATAGGTTATCATTTAAGTGGAGAGCCTCTATCAGTCGCTTGGAAGATTTTGCATTAAATAGTGTTTTTCTATCCTGTAGGTATGTAATATGGAGAACATTGACCCTTTAGGCATCCACACTGGAGAGTCCATTGTGGTGGCGCCCAGTCAGACACTCAATGACTACGAGTACAACATGCTGAGGAACACCGCCATCAAGGTCATCAGGCACCTGGGCATCGTGGGAGAGTGTAACATTCAGTACGCCCTCAATCCTGAGTCTGAACAGGTAATGACTGCCCAAACCGACTGTGTGAAACCTCGTCCGACAGATGGCTATGCGGTATAAATGTCGGCAGCTGAGTTGGTGTTTGTGTTTCAGTATTATATCATTGAGGTGAATGCCCGTCTCTCTCGGAGCTCCGCTTTGGCCAGCAAAGCTACAGGCTATCCCCTAGCCTACGTGGCTGCGAAGCTGGGACTGGGCATCCCCCTACCTGCTCTCAGGTACGTTCATGAAACCTTTGGGACTAAAGCAGGGCAGATTTAATTTGGCCCTGTATTAAATAGTACCGGAGTTGTAACAAACAGGAGTTTGTGTTCTTGTACAGGAATTCAGTGACCAACCAGACCACTGCTAACTTTGAGCCTAGCCTTGATTATTGTGTGGTGAAGGTCCCTCGATGGGATCTCAGCAAGTTCCTCCGCGTCAGCACCAAGATAGGAAGCTCAATGAAGAGCGTTGGTAAGAGGATCGTCGTGGGTGTTTTGTTCTGTGAGGGTATTTTGAAGACGCTGTGACTTCTGTCTCTTGTTTCGAGCCCAGTTAAATAGAGACTCTGAGACACGCACTGAGGTGTGGGAGGGTTGTTGACTGCTTCTGACCTTGTAGGAGAGGTGATGGCCATTGGCCGCAGCTTTGAGGAGGCGTTCCAGAAGGCTCTGCGGATGGTAGACGAGAACTGTGTGGGCTTTGACCACACCATCAAACCAGTGTCTGACGAGGTAAGCTTTTTTTTTTTTTTTTTTTTACCTGCCTGCCACCTGCTGCATGCTTTTGGGAAACCGTCCTAATAGTACTCTGTCTTTGGGTTTTAAAGGAGCTACAGACCCCGACAGACAAGCGTATCTTTGTGCTGGCGGCCGCTTTGAAGGCGGGCTACACAGTGGATCGTCTGTATGACTTGACCAAGATCGACCGCTGGTTCCTTCACAAGATGAAGAACATCACAGACCACGAGAAGATGCTAGAGTCTTACAACCAATACGAGAACACCATGCCTCCAGAGGTGATGAGGAAAGCCAAGCAGCTGGGTTTCTCAGACAAACAGATTGCCCTGGCTGTGCAGAGGTACGGTACCCATCTGAATGGTAACCTGCTGTTAACACATGGTACAAGGCAACTTTCAAAACATCATTAATAATTGAGGGAGTGGAAGAAAAACTGGTTGGTTCAGTGGGAACCTAGGCGTAAATTGTTTTTCTGACATCACGTTCTAGGTCTTAATGTTTGTTCCCTAGCGCGTCTTTCATCTGCAGACATCGAGAGGAATTGGTCAGAGAAAGGCTATTAAAATCAAATCTCACCCTGTGCTTCCCTAGCACGGAGCTGGCTGTGAGGAAGCTGCGTCAAGACTGGAGCATCCTGCCGGTGGTGAAGCAGATCGACACGGTGGCGGCTGAATGGCCAGCCCAAACCAACTACCTGTATCTGACCTATAACGGCACTGAGAGCGACCTGGCCTTCCAAGAGCCCCATGTCATGGTGATAGGCTCCGGAGTCTACCGGATCGGCAGTAGTGTGGAATTTGATTGGTGCGCTGTGGGCTGCATCATGGAACTCCGAAAGGTGCAGCATCCATTTCTTTGTGCTGGATAGCTGCCAAATTGATCATGCGGATGACCTGAAAGGGATTGATTTGCTAATTGTTGGTGTTCTACCTTAGATGGGCTATAAAACCATCATGGTGAACTACAACCCAGAAACGGTCAGCACAGACTACGACATGTGCGACCGCCTCTACTTCGATGAGATCTCCTTTGAGGTGAGTACGCTCTGAGGCATGGTCCTATCGCACTTCGTAACATTGTTTAAGTTTGTTGTTTTATCATGCTTGAAACGCTCCTCCACACAACCCTGTGGGATATCCGGTGAGTTACATTCCCGCGATCGTGGTGCTCCTTTGTCTCCACACCTCCAGGTTGTCATGGACATCTACGAGATGGAGAATCCAGAGGGCGTGATCCTGTCCATGGGCGGTCAGCTCCCCAACAACATCGCCATGTCCCTGCACAGGCAGCAGTGTCACATACTGGGCACCTCCCCTGAGTTCATTGACTCAGCCGAGAACCGCTTCAAGTTCTCCCGCATGTTGGACACCATCGGAATCAGCCAGCCCCTCTGGAAGGAGCTCACAGACATCGAGGTCTGAATAGAAAGTCGCTCATGATCGCCGTTGAGGAGTTGACGATCCTGCTTGTCTTGATCCCACCTTTGTAATTCTGCGTCCTCAGTCAGCCATGAAGTTCTGCGAGACTGTGGGTTACCCGTGTCTGGTGCGTCCCTCCTACGTGCTAAGTGGAGCGGCCATGAACGTGGCGTACACGGACAGCGACCTGGAGAAGTACCTGAGCAGCGCCGTGGCCGTGTCCAAGGAATACCCTGTGGTCATCTCCAAGTTCATCCAGGAGGCCAAGGTGCGACTGGGTGAATGCCGTTCAAATATCCAGTCAGTCTGGAGTCCAGACCTCTGACCGTCTTCTCTGTTCCAGGAGATCGACGTGGATGCGGTGGCGTGCGACGGCGTGGTGATCGCCATTGCCGTGTCGGAGCACGTGGAGAATGCCGGGGTGCATTCTGGGGACGCCACCCTGGTCACACCGCCTCAGGATATCAATCAGAAGACCATGGAGCGCATCAAGATGATTGTCCATGACATCGGCCAAGAGCTGCAGGTCACCGGGCCCTTCAACTTGCAACTCATAGCTAAGGTAAAGTCTTCCCATTGGATCTTTTAATTTTTTTAGGCCGTGAACAGAGCACGCCAAAAAGTTGATGATTTGCTGCCTGTCGAACAGTTTCTGTTCAAGGACTTCCTTTCTGTGGGCTTTATATTCAACAAGTGTGATTCGTAAACAGGATGACCAGCTGAAGGTGATTGAGTGCAACGTCAGAGTCTCCCGGTCCTTCCCGTTCGTATCAAAGACCCTGGGAGTGGATCTGGTGGCCTTGGCAACACATGCCATCATGGGAGAGGAAGTGGAACCCGTGGGCCTGATGAAAGGAGTAGGCATTGTGGGCGTCAAGGTAACGGAGCAGACAGGTCTACGGTGTCTATGGAATGCCACCATGGAAGTCAACAACTACCACTGACGACAACCATATTTTTTCAAAATGCGTCTGTCTCTCTTAGGTCCCTCAGTTCTCCTTCTCTCGTCTGGCTGGGGCTGATGTGGTTCTGGGGGTGGAGATGACCAGCACTGGGGAGGTTGCTTGCTTTGGAGAGAACAGATATGAAGCCTATCTGAAAGCCATGCTCAGCACGGGCTTCAAAATCCCCAAGAAGAACATCCTGCTCTCCATTGGCAGCTACAAGGTGAATACTATGAGACAGAAATACGCCTTGAGGATTTTCTTAGAGACGACCGCTACATTAATGATCCTGTGATTATTCAGAACAAGAGTGAGCTGCTGCCCACTGTTCAGGCTCTAGAGAGTCTGGGATATGACTTGTATGCCAGCCTGGGGACCGCTGACTTCTACACCGAACATGGAGTCAAGGTACTTCACAGCCTGTCTGAGGAGCACCTGGCTAACAGCTCTCTTCCCCCTTAGCTCTTTTTGTTTTAATCGTTCAATTGACAATAATGCTTTATTTCCTAATCAAATCCCCGTCCCCAACTCCCTGTCCCCTTCAGGTGATGGCGGTGGACTGGCCGTTCGAGGAGGAGGAGAGCGACAGCCCCAACAAGGACAAGCAGAGAAACATCCTGGAGTATCTTGAGGACCATCACTTTGACATGGTCATCAACCTCTCCATGAGGAACTCTGGAGGCCGACGTCTCTCCTCATTTGTCACCAAGGGTTACCGAACTCGCCGGATGGCCATCGACTACTCAGTCCCACTCATCATTGACATCAAGTGCACCAAGCTGTTTGTCCAGGTGGGGGTGTAGAGGGCTATAATTAAGTAATAAAGCACAAGGGGGTGTGGTGTGTTAAATTAGCAATATAGCACAAAACCCACAGTTGTCTTATCGCTGTTATAAACCGGTTACCAACACAATTGCAGCAGTAAAAAGGGATGTAATTTCATACCTGAAGGGTCACAAATACCACTGCTATCAGCCAATCAGGATGCAAAACACAGGGTTTATAATGGGTTGTTAGTACCGCTGAGGCTTTACATGGCTGCGTTGATTTCCTTATTGAAGTGTGTACTGTTGGTATTGTAGGCACTGCATCTCGTCGGAGGTTTCCCCCCCGTCAAGACTCACGTGGACTGTATGACGTCACAGAAGTTGATTCGCCTGCCTGGTAAGTGGTCTGTACCTCACAGCCGGAGCTGCAAGAATTTAAGGCTGTTAATACGCCTAGTTCACAGCGGCGTCTACCAACTCTCACGGGAGTCTCCTCTCGTCCTCTCCGGCAGGTCTGATCGACGTGCACGTCCACCTGCGCGAGCCAGGCGCCACCCACAAGGAGGACTTCTCCTCGGGCACAGCGGCTGCCCTCGCGGGGGGCATTACCATGGTGTGTGCCATGCCCAACACCGCGCCTGCTGTCGTGGACCCCGCCACCTTCACCCTGGTCCAGAAGGTACAGTGGCCGTTCGGGGCAACACGAACGACGTGTGGTTTTCAGGCCGATGGGCTGGCTACGTCACCTCATGTACTGTGGACCTGTGCCCTCAGCTTGCCAAGGCGGGGTGCCGGTGTGACTACGCCCTCTATGTCGGGGCGGCTTCCGACAACGCCGCCGCCTTGCTCTCGATCGCTAACTCTGCTGCGGGGCTCAAGATGTATCTGAACGACACCTACTCCACCCTTAAGATGGACAACGTCTCGCTTTGGATGGAGGTAGGTGGCTGTCGTGGGATTGAGTGTGTTGTTGATGTCATTGGCGTGTTTATATGGACCTGAGCAGCGCTGTGTTTGTGTGAACTAGCACTTTGAGAAGTGGCCAAAGCACCTGCCCATCGTGGCTCACGCAGAGAAGCAAACTGTGGCGGCCATCTTGATGGTGGCCCAGCTGTACCAGCGAGCGGTTCATATCTGCCATGTTGCCAAGAAGGAGGAGGTAAGATGGCGGCCTGTGTGCGTGGGTACAAAAGTATTGGGACACCTACACATTAAACCTACGGGAGCCTGTATGACACTCATTCTAAATCCATAGGCATTAATATAGCCTCTGGGAAGGCTTTGTACAGGATTTTGGATTTTGTCTGTTGGAATTTTTGCCCATTCTTCCAGAAGGGCGTTGGTGAGGTCAGACACTGATGCCTGGCTCGCTATCTCTGTTTTAGTTCATCCCAGAGGTGTTCGATAGGGTTGAGGTCAGGTCATATCTAGGCGGGAAGACATTTTTCGAACTGACTTGTGCAATGGTGGTATTCTATTACAATACCATGCTCAATTTCAGTGAGCTCTTTAGAAAGAGCCATTCTTTCTCAAACATTCGTAAAAGGCAGAATGCATGGCTAGGGGCTTGATTTTATACACCTGTGGCAATGGGACTGAACGAAACACCTGAATTCAATGATTAAGAGGTGTGGCTCAATACCTTTGTCCATATAGTGTATATACACATTTACAACATGTTTTGCCTTTGTGTTGCCCAGTCATTGTTTCCATAATGAACGAGGTGTCAACCAAGGCATACAGTGACCTTGTAATGTTTTTTGTCTGGAAAGAGTCATCACTGATTCTTTTCATTAAATTCAACCACAAGGACACACAGCTGTCCTTAGTGAAGAGAACCAGTATTAATTGGACCAGGTTGTCAACTCTTCAGTTGTCCAGTGTTGGTCTTCACTGGACACACTAGTTTAATGTTAGGAGTGGAACCCAGTCTAGTCAGCTGGTGTAATTGCAGGCCATCTGTGAAACTGACAGACTTGTTTTCCCAGATGGTGTTCTTCATAAGGTTTGTTGTTTTGCACAGTAATTTGCCTGTTTTGTCAAGGGCAATTCTTTCTTTAATAGCCAGAACAACCAGTAGTCTTAGTTTGGACATAAAGTGCTCATTACTTAAAAGCACCTAACCTTCCTTTGATCCACATCCAGCTCGGCAATCCAAGGCGCAAAGGCAGAGCCCCTTGTGTTACTTTGATTTTGATTCTAAACGTTTGGCATCAATTCCACTTGCCTTCCTCCAGATCCTCATCATCCGCGCCGCCAAGCAGAAGGGCGTCCTGGTGACGTGCGAGGTGGCGCCCCACCACCTCTTCCTGTGCGAGGACAATGTGGCGGGCATCGGGGACGGCCGGGCGCAGGTACGCCCCATGTTGGGCACCCGGGAGGACATGGAGGCCCTGTGGGAACATCTGGACGTCATAGACTGCTTCGCCACGGACCACGGTTCGCAAAAGTCCCTCTAATCTCTGACACGCCTCAATTGTTCTTGTTTTTTTATGATTTAAATGTGCATTCTATGAATGTTTGCGGGAAACGGTGCTGATACGGTTTGTGTTTGGGCTCACAGCCCCACATTCCGTGGAGGAGAAGAACTCTGAGAAGCCTCCCCCGGGCTACCCGGGCCTGGAGACCATGCTGCCTCTCCTCCTCACGGCCGTCAGCGACGGGCGTCTCACCGTCGACGACATCGTCAAGCGTCTGTACGACAACCCTCGCAAGATCTTCTCCCTGCCCGCACAGGACAACACCTACGTCGAGGTAGGCCGGGGCGTTGTCCTTTAGGGTCCCCGGATCGCGTGCGAAGACATCACGTGGGGCCGTCGAGTGGCAACTTGTCTTTAGGTCTAAAGGCGGACTGTCTCCCGCCAGGTGGACCTGGAGCAGGAGTGGGTCATCCCCAAACACATGCAGTTCACCAAGTCCAAGTGGACGCCCTTCGAGGGGATGAAGGTGAAAGGCAAGGTCCGCAGGGTGGTTCTCCGAGGCGAGGTGGCCTACATCGATGGACAGGTGCTGGTTCCTCCTGGGTATGGTCAAGATGTGAAGAGCTGGCCGGCACCCAGCCCGGTCCTCCTGTCTTCCCAGGCGGCCTCCTGCCAGTCTGGGAAGGAAAGCCCACAGGTGAAGACCCATTCACATAGGTTTCCTGCTATTTAACCAACAAGATGTGCTTTTGCATTTGTGCAAGTATTGACCATGAGTGTGTGTGTGTGTGTGTGTGTGTGTGTGTGTGACAGACCCCAGAGCATTCCAGATCAACCCCCCAAAGCGAGAGTTTCCGTACCCGCGCCCAGAGCCCTCGACGTGGGGTTGGTGATGGGCGCTACATGCTCCCGCCCCGCGTCCACAGATCCTCTGACCCAGGCCTTCCCTTAGGTACTACAGCCCCCCCACCCACAGAGCCACACCGACTGGTGTGGCCTTGCATGTAGCTGACCGCTTGCTTGTTTTGTCTGTAGCTAGATGGGATATCTATTGTGTCCCATCTTAAAAGTTAGGACAATGCACACAATGTCATTGACGTTTGACTGATTGATTGGCTTCCAAGAGCAAAAGGCAGCTATTTGCTGCTGGGTTGTGTAAATCTGTGGCTCCAGTATAGCTTTAAATTATCCTTAAATAAATACTAGTGTATTACTAAGATACTAGGTATTATTTAGAGAACCATATCCTTATTGGGACTGTTTGAGAGCAATCGATTTCTGTGAAAATACTGCAACGCTTGTTTAACTAAATTCAGCTTTAAAACTGTTAAATGAAAGCCATCTCATCATTTCATTTGGAAACAGACCATCACTGACCGTCCAACAAACCGGTCATGCAGGATGAAGCAGGCAGCATAACGTTCACCATGACGTCTTCAGACTCTTTCAAATCTGTCACATGTGCTCAGAGTGAACTTGCTCTTATCTGTGAAGAGAACAGGGCACCAATGACCTGCCAATTGTAGTGTATTCTGGCGAATGCCAATGGAGCTGCCTGTTGCTGGGCTGTGAGCACAGGTCCCACCACATGATGCAGGCCCTCATTCCGTCCACATGGAGTCTGTTTCTGACAATCTGTTTGTTTGTTTCTGACAAAATGGCTGGACGAATGGATGCTCAATTTCAGATTGATCGCAACTCAATTAACAACTTGCGTGTGTCTGTCCATAGTTTTGTCATGTCTCCACCTTCATTCTTGTTAACCTTTTATGATATTCTAAGCAGCTGAAGATTCACAGGAAGCATTAACATTAAGAAGAACATTTGAAGAAGGTTTGAAGCTTGATGTTCCCCCTAATACTAACCTCTCACCCCCCCCCTGCCATCTTTGAGGCAGTTTGGTGTAATATTTAGGCAATACATTACAATGGTGTTATAGTGGTAGTTGTTAGTGTCATTGGAGAACATCAGTATTGTGTTGTATATTAGAAACATAATTGTTATTGCTGCGCTACCCGCTTTGCTTTGAGACGCTTTTTCAGAGCTTGGATCAGTTCTAAAGACTGTAACAATCTTGCTTTGCGGTATGGTCTGTTTGTCAGGTGTTGGGTTGTGCGTTATCCTCAAATAGAAAAGACTGGTATCCTTTAAGGAGGTGCTGCAGAACTGTTACTAATGACAAACATTGCAGTGAACTTACTTGATCCTGTGGCATCCAAAGTTCTCTGTGTTTCTGTTCTCAGAGATGGTTCTCGCGGCTGGGGACAGCTACATCCACCCCCCTCCCCTGGCTAGGATTCTGTCCCCCAGGGCCGAGGCCGGGTTGGGGATGCTGGCGGGGCCGCCCCAGACCCTGGCTCACCTCCAGACCTCCCCACTGCTTCACCCCCTGGTGGGACAGCATGTCCTCTCCGTCAGGCAGTTCAGCAAGGAGCAGGTACTCTACATAATGTCTGGTACCGGTTTACTGATGGACATTTTAGACTTTAGAATACCCAACGTCTTTATCTTTATGCCTTACAGATATCTCACTTGTTTAACGTGGCGCATACTCTTCGGATGATGGTTCAGAAAGAAAGAAGCTTGGACCTCCTGAAGGTAAGAAAAAAAAATGCTTTTAATTAGCATACTGCAAAAAAGCTGTGCGTTGGAAGTATTTAGAAGTGAGTGCAGAAGCCTCAGCAGGCAGAATGACTAGTCTCTGGGTGATTCACTCGTCTTGTCCCTGGAATGAGCCTAAAACACAAGCAGGTGTCCTATTAACGAACATGACCACTGCCAGTTTCATCAGAAATGACACACCCACAAGGTAATTGATAAAAAAAGAAAATAATAAAATAACACCAGCAACCTGGCACTTGTACAAGTGTACACCTAAAGATTACTTAAAAAAAAGAATTTCTCAAGGAGTGCCAGTGTCAGAAAATGTCTGTGGTAATAACACAGAAATGGGGTGTGCCTTAAAATCCCCGGACTCCCGTTGTCCTGCATGCGGGGCGGAGAAAGGGGTTGTAGGCCAGTGTGTCGTGGTCTCAGACCCCTGCGTGTGTGTGTCAGGGCAAGGTGATGGCGTCCATGTTCTACGAGGTCAGCACGCGCACCAGCAGCTCGTTCGCGGCGGCCATGCAGCGTCTGGGTGGGTCCGTGGTCCACTTCTGCGAGGCCACCTCCTCGTCGCAGAAGGGCGAGTCGCTGGCGGACTCGGTCCAGACCATGAGCTGCTATGCCGACGTCCTGGTGCTGCGCCACCCCGTGCCTGGCGCTGTGGAGGTGAGCCGCTCCGGTCCCACTTCCTGTTCCTGCTTCACTGCAAAAGAGCGCCGCTTTCAGCATCATTCACTGAAATGTTAATTCCATGAAGAATAAATCGGAACGTTGTTTTCTGTGCCACCCAAACGACAGTAACCCCTGTTATCAGTGGCTGATTCAGATGGAATTGTGACACATTTCTGTTCATGTTTAGACTGCAGCAAGACATTGCCGGAAGCCAGTGATCAACGCTGGGGACGGGGTTGGGGAGCATCCTACCCAGGCCCTGCTGGACGTGTTTACCATCAGAGAGGAGCTGGGCACCGTCAACGGCATGACTGTGAGATTTAGGTTCACCTGTCCTCCCGTTTTAGGATGGAGGTTTCATGTATTTGAAATAGTACTATTGCTAATTATAGAAGTGTAATTGGCGCATGTATGTTTTTTTATTTTAACAGGAATATTTAGATCCATTCCAGTCTGGCTCGTTACAGAATCAGTCTCTCCACATGTTGACTAACTTTGTTCCCACAAGCCGTTTTTCAACCAGAGATAATTGGTCCCCCTTAATGTTAACAAACGATGCCCAATGGCCTTCCAGTCTTCATCCAGGTGTCTTGCCTCCCGCTCTCCGTCTCGTTAGATTACCATGGTGGGGGACCTGAAGCACGGCCGCACGGTTCATTCCCTGGCCAGGCTGCTCACCCAGTACAGGATCACCCTTCGCTACGTAGCCCCCAAGAACCTGCACATGCCCACAGAGATCATCGACTTCGTGGCCTCCAAAGGCATCAAGCAGGTGCGGGATCATGGTTCTGTAAGCAAATTTGGGACACCTCTGCTAATAAGGAGGCGTATTTGCCGCACACTGAACCAAACTGTCTTGTGGCTGTGCAGGAGGAGTTTGAGAGCATTGAGGAGGCCCTGCCTGACACTGACGTGCTCTATGTGACCAGGATCCAGAAAGAGAGGTTTGCCTCAGAGGAAGAGTACAATGCGGTAAGGGTGGATGACCGGTTATTTATTTGGTGCTTTACTAAGCTGATGTGAGGCGGCATCACGGCTAAAGGACTTGTTTTCCTCCAGTGCTTTGGTCAGTTTATCCTCACCCCACACATCATGACTGGAGCTAAGAGGAAGATGGTGGTGATGCATCCTCTGCCTAGAGTGAATGAGATCAGGTATGGATGCACTCCTAGATTCATAAGCATCTTTGCTGTGGTTTTTAGGTCTTCCTCTGAGTCACTTGCGTTGGTAGTCGTGAAGAATTCTACCTCATGTGTCTTGGGGACTTTCTGTTGCAGTGCGGAGGTGGACACGGATCCTCGTGCTGCTTATTTCCGGCAGGCCGAGAACGGCATGTACATCCGCATGGCCTTGCTGGCCACAGTGATGGGCAGATGAACGGTTGACGTAGAGGACAGACTCCACCTTTGGGAGTACAGCATAAACAAATCTGACAATGTTTTTGAATTACTCCTGAACTTTAGTATAGTCTACGGGCCAAGAGAAGCTATTTGCGTTTCTCTTTAAGGCCATTGCAAACATCATCAATCTTTTACGTAGTGCTATATAAAACTTGGGGTAATTGGGGTGTGTAAATGGGTTTAATTGCCAAATGACCTGCAAGTACTATCTAACAAAATATGGATTTATCTTTGGTTATAAAAAAAAATTTTACACGCTCACACACCGTGGTTACTCCATAGGTTTTTAGTTAGTGGTTGCTCAAGTTTTATGAAGTTTGTTGTAGCCATATAAAGAAATGGAATGATAGCTTTTTTTTCAGGGTAAAGAATCTTCTATCGTCAACATGAAATCAAGAAAGATACTGGTTTAGTATGAGTGCGCAGCAGCTGCTTTTGCATATCACAATGAAACCGTTCAGGTCTTTATGCAGTCATGTTAAATGTATTCTTTTCTAATATTTCTCCACCTGTCCTGGAGTATGCTATCAGTTTCTCAGTGATTACTGATGTCACTTTTATGGTTTCTCTTGTTTGGTCACAGAGTAACTTTTGCGTAATGGAACCAATATGTAGTTCATAGAATACGGCATTTCTGTTCCATTTGGGTGAAGGCTTCTTGTGAATGTGAATGATGTGAATTATTGCATTGGGGAAAAAGGGATACATGCTGCTAGGGTGGAACCATTGTAGAACTTCATTTTTATGCCAGAGAATATTACGCGGATTGTATGTTGGACTGTTGAGGTATTTTATAAATAATTTAATAAATTGTCAACGCTCAATTGTTTTTGTTTCCCTTTATAATTCTATTAATGCGTTTCTACCTTCATGTTCAAACCCGGCAGCACTTAGATGGTTCCGAGATGATACAGTTAAACTCAAATTTAGTTTGATCAAATACAGACATTACACAAAACAGGAAAAGCACATTTTTTTAAATGTATTTCATAAGCACCCTGATTTACGTGCAGAATATGCGGTCGCTGTTTCTTGTTTATGGGACTAGGGAATAAACCAATTATAAACGTTCTTCCTGTGCCCTTTTAACGCCTGCTACGTTGTACGTTAGGTCACTGGCTAGCTGTAGTTGCTAAAACGATAGCAAATAGCTAACATTTTTAGGAGGGGTAGACGCGCTCTGAGCCATTGTCTGGCAGTCTTGAAAAACAAAGTGGATGCCTCTATGAGCCAGCTACAGCGAAATATCCCTTTACGAGTTTGCACAAGGTAAGATTATGATGTCCGACATGGGAGAACATTTCAAACCTGAGGTACTTGAAGTAAATGAGCAACGGCAGCCGGTTTTGGCTAGCCAGTTAAGTGTACGGTGGCTTGCTAAAAAATAGCAACTGGCACTGCCAGTAGTAGTCAGTCTAGTTTAACATTAGGTCTTGAACATTCATGGATTGGTTAAACATCAAGTTATTTTAAAGTGTGGACGCTCGTTTGTTTCAGGCACAGTAACTAGCTAATTAACATATAATAAACATATTTGAGCAGTTATTTTGACACAGCCAACGGTGTGTAGTTCTAAGGTTAACGAATGTTAGCTACTTGCTAATAAAGGTTAGCTTTGAACGGAGCTGCTGGTTCGCGTGATTACTATTAACTCTAATCCAAACAAACGTTATTGACAGCAGCGTTGATTGACAAACCTACACTATCGGCAGGACTTCATTTTTGGCACTACTTGTTGGGGTTACTGTACACAATAGTAACTGCAAACCTAGCTTGTTAGCGAACTCCTTAAAGACAATTTATATCTTGTTAGCAGCTAGAATTGTACTAGATTATTTGGGCAATGGGCGAAAATGGGGTGTAAAAATGGAAAGTAATTCTCCATGTGGAGATTAGCAAGGATTATGGTTGGGCAAGGACACAGCAGTGGTGGTGACTGGTTCCAAGAAAGACCTCCAGCTGTACAAACCACTGACGAAATGCGTCCGTCATTAAGAAATCCGTTACGTTTGCTTGGATTAAACTGTCGCGATGTCAGCAACTAGTTATCTTACGCGTTATGTAATATTACTAATTTGCATAAGGCTTATTTGTCGTTTATTCTATCACACCTATGCAAGCATTCCTCACTGCCATGTCTCAGCAGAGTAACTCCCATAACCTAGGAGTTTCTTCACTCTTCTGTAATAGAAAAGATAATTGTCAAATTTGTTTTTCATATGTGTATATTACTAAGAGTGAGGCAATATGTTGATGGTTAATGTAGATATTTTATCCCATGACAGCAGTCTTTTTATACCTGTTTTTCGCTTAGCTTTTGTGGCTGCAAACGTTGAGGTGTCATAGCAAACGCCTCATTGCTTTTTAATGAATAGTCATGAATTCTGTCAATCAATTTTACATTAATCATTTGTGTCAGCCCGCTGTATCACAATTGTCTTGGACAATGAAGATGCAAAGCAGCTCATTGCTGAGTCCTTGATGAAAGTACTATTACGTGTGAGACAATGCCTTGAAATAGGAAAGGCAGCCAAGCACTAAAAGTTAATCATCAGCTTAAGTGCTGATGACTTTCTCAGCATTTTCTTAAAATTTTTAGAGGAAGGTATGATAATTTTCCCTCAATGTGATATATTACTGTCACTTTTCTGGAATTGCTGATCTTTTCATGGCTTGCTTTTCATTTCAAAGCAGTATTTCTTGGGCATTTTACATGTTTTAATTGATAGACAACAGGGAAAGGTTTAGTTTTTTCTGAAAGAGCAGTGGGCTGTAATCAAACCCATGCTGCCGTGGTACACCAGAGGCTGTAAACCAACAGGAGCGACCTAGACCCCTGGACAACCCTAGGCTTCAGATTATAGTTTAAAGAAGTAGCCAGAAGGACAGTGCTTTCCAGAGTTACTGGCCTCCTTGGTAAAGGTTAGCAAAACATTTCTGATTGATTTTACACTGAAAATATTGTAGAAATCTACCCTTTAATTTAGGATAAAGTGTCAAGGACAAGAAACTATTTTTAATGATGAAATGCCCAGCCTTAGGTTTGACTATCAATTGCATGTTTATTGAAAGAACTGCACCAAAATAATCAGGATTTTATCACATGACTATTAGAGCATAGTGTTAATGGACTACTTTGGGGGGTTGAAATGAATTATCAGGTGTATATATTAATGAAGGTATTTCTCTATATCAGGTTTTTCGCTAACCTTTACCAAGGGGGCCAATAATCCTGGTTAACACTAAATTGTATACTTGGAAAATAATGAATGAACACTGATTGTTGGAAAATATTGATACGCATGTCCTGTATATCCCCTTAACCAGAGTTTCTGTTTGCTCAGCCTCGCTAGGTTGAAGGAGGGGTGGTGTAGCCAAGTCAGACGTTTTTAGAGATGTAAATGCCTGTTTGAGACTATTCCAAAGTAGAAGTGATTCACACACTCGCAGGCCTTTTGGCTTGTTTACATTTTGAGTGAGTGAATAAAAACGCTAGATAGACTGGTTTGCATAATTATTTCCATAGAATTTGAATTCCCACGCAAGTCTACACAAAAAATAGCATAATGGGAACAAGCACTTTATCACAAAATTATCAAGTGTTGGCTTTGAAAACTGTGGGTCCCTTCTTACATGATTCCATGCAGACCTCTCACTGTAGGGGGAACACTGAGAAAGTGACATTATAAGACCACCTGCCTCAACTATGGTCTACATTCATAACCCAGAAACAGTGTGAGGAAAACAACAGAAACCGGTATCTTCCAGGCATTTTCATGTGGCTGGGAAGGTGTCTTCATTTTTCACTCCCCTAGTACACAGCAATTGTTTGTCTCTTCTCTGCCCAGTGTAATGACTCCATATTCCTGACTGGTTTTTGGACCCTTGGGAGCGGCTTGGCCCCAGGCCACAGCAGGTTGTCTGAGGCAGTGGTTAACCACAAGCATTTTCTAATGCACTTTAGTACTGACAGATTGGGAAACCGCTCAGACATTTAACAAAGGACCTCTAAATGTGCTAACAATGACCATAGCCTTGACATGCTTTTTTTGGTATGTTTCCCAGGAGGTTCTAGGGGGTCTCTCTGGTTCTAGAGGCAGAGCCACGGAGGCACATTTTATAACAGTTTGATGACTCAACAGTACACACAGTAGTCTTTGTAGATTTGTTCATACGGTGGTTACGCAATATCAGTTAAACAAGGATATTATGTAAGACAGTAATACCTGAAGTGCTTCCACTGGCACAGAAGCATATGTACATTCTTCATTATAATAATTATTCTCTCATTCCCAAGGCACCAACAGAAGAAAACAAAGGTTATTGGAAACACAATAATTAAATCCACACCAACAAAAATGATAGGCAGACAACAATTACAGGAGATCAATATTAACAAATGTCCATGAAATTATTTCAGAAGAACTACATATAAAAAGTGTAATGTGTTATGACCTAAACAGAGTTATGCAATTCATTATTTAGTTTAGTTAGTTATTCATTAATGCCTCCAGTCTTTTAACTGTTTAGGATACTTTTACACTAAGTAAAGATTATTTTTTTTGCCAGCAAGACATGACAAGATTTGCTGATTGTCTGATGAGATACTGTCTGCTATGATCAGTTCCTGTAGTTGAGGGCCACAAGGCTAGATGATGACGATGATCATTTGAAATGATTTTGTCACATGACGACTGGGGAAACATTTGTTGATTAAATAATTGATCCATCTAAAGCAGGTATAATTAACATCCCTGTTAAAGGCTGAAAAATCAATAGTATTGTTTTTTTCATTGAGCTGTGGCAGAAAACCCAATCCTGTTATTTTTAACCTCACTCAGATTCACTTTTCCTCAGATGATGCCAGTTTAGCTATTTAGTAATTTCTCAGATTAAATGTTTTGTTTGTACATAATCCTCAATCCTCGTTTGAATGTGTTCTATGTGTGTTCTATCAGTGATTTTCTCTGGTCAGATAGCTAGCAAGCTACTGGTATGCATATGTAGAAATATCTCGCCCTTACTGTATCTTAGGCTGTAATTAATTTACAGTTGCCAATTTACAAAAGGCATTTACACTTGTTTCCCATGATAATTTACAGAAATTGCAGTATAATTGAATAGTTTCATCACATAACTCATAAAGGACACTGGTAAAAGACCACTTTGAGATGTTGAGGTAAACATCTGGTTCTCTATTAGATACTCAAGTTGGCCCAGTTTAAGAAATCCATGAACTGGAGACCAACTAGTTTCAATGTAGGACAGAAGTGTTTACACAGACAGACAGTCCCCAGCTGACTGTAATCAATGGGAAACGGCGTGTAGGTAACTGCTAGTCTGCTACTGCTTGTAGCCTGGTATGACCGTTTACGGTTCCCCCCTTACAACAACCGACACGTTAAAAGGTTCCTCCCCAGCCAAACCCTTAAGCCTCTTTCTGCCTGTCTCTGTACTGGGCTGGCTGATTAAGAGCCATCTCACCAGACCATGGCCAACCTACAATTGCCCCATGTTGACTTAGAAAAGTAATCTGTGTGAGATCAGCAAAATGTAATCTCCTTTAGCTCAGGCCTGTCCAGCTAGGGCATTACTAGCCACTACTAGTGGTGTGGCTGAGAATCGTGTGTGGGCCCCCCCGGGGGGCTAAGGTCCTGTTCATGAGAATATGTAGACCGGTTGAGTCTCACTGCCGGCTTTCTGCTAGGCTTTTGTTTTAATCGCAAGGATTTCAAATTGAGGCTCCAACGCCTTTTATCATTGTTGTTTCAGACTTCACTTAAACTTGGAAGCTAATCCCGCCCCCGCAAAGTGTGCTAGCCCAGGTAAATGTTGGGGTTCTTAGACTGGCCTTCGTTGTCCTTCACATATTGTATGTAGGCAGTACCAGGCAGCTTGCTAGTGGTTCCAGTTATATGAAATTCAGTGTCCTGGGATTGACACTGGGATTGACACTGGGATTGACACTGGGATTGACACTGGGATTGACACTGGCTTGATGGGTGCTATATGGGCAGAGTTGCCCAATTCTCTGATGGTACACTATTCTAAGCAATGTCAGTACCACATAAATCAACTGCATAGGAAGACCTCAATCTTGGCAAGGCTGTAATTGCAAATCGGACATGTTATCATGTTCAGTTGTACTACACCTCAGGAACGCATTTATTAAGGTTATATGAGTTATGATGAATTTCACAGGGGGGGGGCGGAAGTGCAAAGGAATATGTGTGTTGCTCCATTTTAATAATTGTTCTTGTAAAATGATGATTATAAAAGCATTGGAACATTTGGTTGGAAAGGTGCGTTTCTGGTGAGTCAGATGTGTTCCATCCAACCATTTGTGCTGGTGTGTTAGAGCTGTACACTTCTGGTTTTGATTCTAGGCCTAGGATTGCATTTGGAGCATTCCCTTGGTGTCACCATTAGCAACACAGTTGTGTCTTTGGAATATGTGTCAGAATCATGGCCAACAATTTGGAACATCATTAATAAGAACCACTGATGCAAGCAGCCTTTTATCTGTCAAGCCAGCTGCTTCATAAAAATCGAGTTAACATAGAAACAAAACGGGGACTAACTGGCTAAAGTCATTTAGCCTGTTAGCCAACTAATGTTACCCATGGGATAGGCATGGCATTAAGATACCTTTAGGTCTAGGACTTGGTTGTTGGTATTGCAGTGTTTGACTAAGGAAACCAAAACCTCAAAAAGGTGCAGTCATAATGTGTTTCACCGGGGGAATAACTACTGCAAACACACGCAAACACAATTAAAACCAAAGCCCAGTTTTGCAGCCAAAGTGGTTCTGACTGTCATGGATCCGGCTTGAAACGGACCGGCATTATTAGACCAGAGGAGGCTATGCCTGTCAGGGCTGTAGCAGGCACCCATTTTACCAATTTGTACCTAAATATTTAACCGTGCAACCTGGGATTTTAATGTATTAGCTCTACATTCTAGCTATTGGCTATTATATTTCACTTTGTTTTGTACACCTTCTAAAAACATCAGCGTAGGTCCCTGCCATTTAGAGTGTGTGTGTTGGCCGGTGAGCTAATCACCCCCCCCCCCCGTGTATGGTGTACCTCAACAGATTTCAGCCATGGCCACGGCAGGCGCAGCGGAGCACAATCGGCCAGGCCCCCAGAGGAAGATGTCCACCACAGGGGAAAGCCTGTACAAGGTGCTCGGCTTGGAGAAGGGGTCTTCTGCCGAGGACATAAAGAGAGCCTACCGGTAAAATGGTCACATTTGTCTGTTTTTGCTTTTCTTTACGTTTTCTGAATCCGTCCCTCAGACACTGATAAATCAACCTGAATTATAATCTCTATAGGGGATTAAGGATGTGTGTGTGGGATTGTCTGGACTAAGGAGCCATTCATCCATCCATATACACAGGAAGCTAGCGTTGAAGTACCATCCAGACAAGAACCCAGACAACCCAGAGGCTGCAGATAAGTTTAAAGAGATCAACAACGCCAACTCCATCCTGAACGACGATGGTAAGAGGAGGATCTACGATGAGTACGGCTCCATGGGTCTCTACGTGTCGGAGCAGTTTGGAGAGGAGAGCGTCAAATACTACTTCCTCATGTCCAAGTGGTGGTTTAAGGTGAGAAGGGCAGAGCACCTCGGTACCTAGCCCAGGTTCATTTAAGGTCTTGACTGATAGTATCTGGGACTTGCTGCTTCTGTTCTTGTTACTTCTCTGTGAAGCGCTCAGGGTGTTTTTACAGAGGCGTCATCAGGTGGTATTATTAGCCAGGACATGGCTCTCCGCCCTCACCGGGTTTCTGTGGTGTTCACCTGTGTTGCAGACCATGGCCCTGTGTTGCACCGTCTTCTCCTGTTGCTGCTGCTGCTGCTGCTGCTGTTTCTGCTGCGGGAAATGCAAGCCGCCGGAGGACGATGACAACTACCAGTATGTGGACCCCGAGGACCTGGAGGCCCAGATCAAAGCGGAGATGGACGGAGGTGAGACTGGCCCTGGGGTGGGGCACCGGGCGGTTTGATGGGTGGGGTCCGTGGGACGTTTGATGGGTGGGGTCCGTGGGTCGTTTGATGGCAGGGGTCCGTGGGTCGTTTGATGGGAGGGGTCCGTGGGTCATTTGATGGGAGGGGTGGGGGGAGGGACAGCTGATGAATGAGAGGCTGCTGGTTCACAATAAGATTGATATTATCAGAGTTTATTCATGTATATAAACAAAAGGGAGAGATTAAGATCTTTTTTGATTTCTCTTCCTCCTGAACCATGTCCTTTGTATTGTCCTTGACTGGTTCGCCTGAGGACAAGACTCCCAGCTCCTTGACTTGGATTGACGGTTTACACAGCAGCAGGAAAGCTCAGATCACTTAATAGCGAACAGTTCCGAGGACTAGACTCCTAATTGCCTTTTTTTTGCTCTGTGGAGTGATCGCATCCATGGTGACCCCATAAGTCCCCACCACAGTCACCCCAGGAGTCACCCCAATGTAACAAAATAGAGACCAATATATGTTCCAGTAACCACCTAGCGATCCAATCACTAGATCGCTGAAAAACAGAAACATTTGGAGAACTAAATGACCCGCGAAGCCCACCCAGCGAAGCCCACCCAGCGAAGCCCACCCAGCGAAGCAGCGCTCTGGAGCCAAACTGCCCCTGAGATGCCATCGCCCGTCTGGCTGATCTTGTTCTGACAGAGGTGTTTCTGTGCGTTTGTGTATTTCCGTCCAGCAGGTGACACCGTAATCATTGTGCAGCCCACACCGGTGGCCGTACCCATCAGCGTATCGAGCCCTGTGACTGGGAGCGTCGGCCTCAGCTCCGCCAGTCCAGTGGCCGCTGAGAACCCAGGCGAAACGTTGCCGGAGTCTAAATGACTCGTAAGCCCAACCGCCCCCCGGTTCACCGGCCGTACTCTCTGTGCTTGTCCTGTCGGTGCTGTGTTGTCCATCTGCCCCCCCCCCCCCCCCCCCCCCCCCCCCCCCCCCCCCCCCCCCCCCCCCCCCCCCCATCGTGCTCGTTTTCACATCCCAGTCCGAGGCCTGTCTCATCTCATGCGTGCTCCTGGTGACACGTCAGGCCGGGTCGTTACCTGTTCATTCTGCTTGTCTGGTGTCGCACGGTGTCGTCGCTTTCGCTTCAAATGTCTTGAGCATGGCTGCATGGATGAGCACCTAACCTTGGAATCGAGTCTTTCCTTGTAACTGCTCAATAACCGTCATTAACGTGTTGATTCTGTGTGGTCCATCATCAACGTATCGGTACTAACCATTTGTTGCCTATGGTATGACTGAAAGCCAACTCTCTGTTATTTAGGTGTAGTTAATGGTGTATCAGCCCATTTATCAACCTCACTACCTTACCAGCAAGACACTGAACCATTTAACTGGATTCATCAGCAACCCACCACACAAAAACTGTCCGAGGTCTTGTTTGGATCATGAAGCAACCTTTTTGGTTTTCTGGCTTTTGGGTCTGTTTAAGAGGCCCAGTCCCTGTTAGTCATGACCTCTGACCCCAGGACTTCCCTGATGCTTGGCCCGGAGGTAGCTGCCGCTTGTCTGAGCCAGTTCAGTCCACAGGATGCCTTGTGAGAGTGTTTGTGAGGACTACCAGTGTTACCTTTGGTTGTTGTAGGGGGTAGGGACACGTGTCTGCGTATGATCCACTGGGGATCAGCGGGAGACCCATGTCTCATCCCTCCAGAGGTGTTCATCGTTTTCACCTTCCTCTTGCCTAAGCAGCGAGTGGCCGGCTGGTTTGTGTAACACCAGGGGTGTTCGACGTGTCTATTTACAATTCTCTATTTAACACTACCGGAGGGCTGGCTTGAAGATGTATGGTTATGTTGGTGGTAGTGTGTCATTTCTTTTATTCTAGTGTGATCAGGTTGATGTAGGGGTTGTAGCACATTACTAATAGAGAAGGTCTTTCTAAGCAGTGCTCTGTACTCCCCATCTATGCTGCATGTGGATGATGTCCTCTAAAAGGGAAGTGACAGTGTGGATGAGCATCGCCAGGGGAGGTCAGGTAGGTTCCTGATACACACATGGTCCTGTTCAGTAGGGAACCACATGGCGAAAAGATTTGCAACGGAAAACACAAACACGTGTGCTCACTGGATATACCCATGTAGCATTTCCTTGTTTTGAAATGTTTTCGGCCTACTGAACATGACCCTCGTGGGACTTAAAAAACCTCCAGGTTTCACCTGAGGACAGGTTTTAAGCGGGCTGTGGACTCTTTGGAGGTGACATTGTCGACTCGGCAAGTAGACAAAATCATGTAAAACTGGCCCAAGATAAAAAAATAAGTTTAGAGGAAACTTTTTCATTACTTGATCAATTGCAGTAGAGCGAGTTGATTAGGTTATTTTAGTGGTCAGTTGAACACAACGTCCAACAGAAGCCTTTTGACCTAACCCTTCATATTTCAGAGGTTCGAGGGCTGTTAGAGAGGAGCCGCCCATGGTGTAATTAGTGCAATGTTTTTCTAAAGGCTCGGACGCTTCCTGTGGACAGGGTTAACACCGCTGTTTATGCTGTAAGGCCTTCAGCCAGTAGATACCCTCTGTTGACCTGGCCGCCTGGACTTTGTCCTCGCTGCCGCAGCCGGCCTGCTTTCTGGTGTGGAGGAATTCATAGTTTGGTCACTGATCTTTGACAGGCACTGACTGCATGTTCCTGTTCCGATTGCTTGGTTGTTCACCATTGCGATCATTAATCTACAGGACCCTGTTATGGTGTTTGATGGTTATCATTATAATTGCTGCCTGTTTTTTTACTTCAGCTCTTGACCTTTCATTATAACATGCAGCCCTGTACCCACTAGCTGGGGACCACAGCTTCTAGCTGACATTCACTGCCTGTTTTCTATTTGGGCTTATTTGTCCCAGTGAATCTGACCCGGTTTGATGTCTTCCTGCAGGTCCACGAGCCCCTGTTGTGATCCAGCCACATTCCATTGACATAGAGGTTCCAGAAACCTCCCAGCCTGCAGCCAGCCAGCCCACATCCAAGCCCCAGCAGTGACCCTCCCCTCCCAGCCTTGTCTACCAGCAGGAGCCCTTTCCTGTGGCGGGCACTTCCAGGCCCCCGTGGGCCCCAGCCTGGAGCCCCCAACACCCTGACAGACCAGCCATCACCAGTGCCAGTCAGCAAGCCAGCCAATCAACCCCTCTGTTCTATAGCACATGTCTAACCTAATGGACAGAAGCGAGACAAGGGTCATGTGACAGGATCTGTGTGTCTTTGGGCCAAGCCGAGGAGTGGAGCTCTCCTGTCAACCTGATCCCTCTGTTTTCACTCCTCTTTCTCTGTTGTGGTCTTTGGTAGGAACCGTTAGAACTGTGGAGTAGGAGTCTCTCTTTTTAAGTTCAGTCTGAGGCTTGTGTCCTTAATGGACCGAGCTGAACCTTCCCACCTCCCTGATGCTAACGCATGGATCAGAGGATGTGAGGTCTGCCAGACAAAGTGCATGTGTTACATTTGAACTGCATGCCTTTACTGTACAGCACTGGCACATATATAACCACGCCACCCAGCTTCTGCCAACATGCCACCATCCTCCCACCCATGCCACTAGATGCCCCCTGCTGTAGGCCCCTCAACCTGGGGAAGCCCCAAGAAGACGTTCGACACGACAGAATTTGAGTCGCTTGCCTCATTTAATTGTTAATGGGATGTCATACTGTTAGTTAGACTGAAGCCAAATTGGATGCCACTATCTCCGTGTTCCACGATAACTTCCAGAAGAGGTCTTCCTCATGCCACTAGAGCCAACCTGAGATGTTCAATTGAGGTGTGTGTGTGTGTGTGTGTATACATTCTACTATGCACTTTTGAAACCATGGGTCTACTATGCACTTTTGAATCATTTGAAGTGGGTAAGTGATCATTTCCAATGGGCCGTCAGCTAACATATGGGTCCAGTGGCTCCAGCCGTCTTCTAACTGAACCCCTCGACCAGTGCACTGCTCTTCCTATTGGGTGGAAGCTGACTGCTAGCAACAGCAGAGACCTTACTATCTGCTCAAGTGTCTCCATGGTGGTTTCGCTTTGTATCCTCCCCGAAGCCTGATGCTTTAGGCAACATGAAGATAAAGGCGGTCCTGTAGGGGCGGTGTTGAGTGCACGCCATGCCGCGTTCCATATGGCCACTGGATTCTCTGCACTGCCCACAGACAGATCCATCACTGATGATTTTAGAGACTTTGATTTGCTTTTACGAAGTTCCACACCAGGACTTCATAGGATTTAGTGGACCCAGCCGTGGTTCTTGTTTTGTGGACTAAAGATGCACATGACTACTGGAACCAGGGAATTAGTCTTTATGCTCAGTCATTACTGCATTGTTTCTGAGGGGGTGAATGTGTCCCACTGCAGGGTTAGGATCCATATGTGATGTACTAAGTCAGAGGGGCATTCTGTGTTTTGTTCAAGTGGGGCTAGGACATGGTACTAACCACCTTATGTAGGGTTGAAAAACAACCCTGGAGTTAGGCAAAACTGAAATTATGTCATAAACCGATGTCAAGCAGAAATGTTATCTTTTGTTGCTTTAAAGGTTTACATAGAACTGCATAGAATTATCTGTCCGTAGCTTTCATTTCTTACTGGCATTTATAGCACTGTAATTCACCTCTTCGTTTCATTCATTTAATAGCCAAAACCCTCCTGACATTTCAGTCTTGTGCGTTTTACAAACAAGATTAAATCTACTGCATTTTAACATAATATTATCTGGCCCCAGGCCCCAGAGGATAAGCACATGGTTTCCTGGCCATCCTTATGTGCTTTAAATTATCATCACAAAAACAATTTGTGTCAAATGAAATAACATTGTGAATGAAACAATGTTGTAAGAATCAACCACATTTAAAAACTGTAAACATTTTTTTGTTTTATGTCCAACCGAATGAGCTGTTTTAATAAAACCCATTGACTAACAAGGGTGGACGGTAGGCTAGCCAAAGGGGTCCTCTACAGGGCTGGGCAACTGGTTAACAGACAAGTCTTCAAGGCTATCTCCTTACTGGCCAGACAACCATGAATCTGGTCGAAGGTAGAAGACAGTGTGTTTCTGTCTGCTTTGAGTCTAGGGTGCAGGACTATCCCCATCTCATCCCGCCCCTATATGACATAGGGAACAAGGGACTATGTAGACTGCCACTGAAATGGTAGATTTGTAGTTTTGTCTGCTTTCATTGTGTCATTCATTGTTCACCATGGTATCTCATGGACAAAAAATGATCTGTAAATGTGTATTTATATAATGAAATGGAAACAATTAAAAGAAGGGGGATTTGTACAATGTTTGTTTCCTGTGCATGTTATTCTAAAAACAGAAACCAGATGAAGAATACAGACATTTTTCTGTACTCCAGCTAAAGTAATCTGTCTCCCTTAGTGAGATTCACAGAGTAACACCAAGTTTCTCCATGGTTCTGCAGTAGGTTCTCTGTAAACTCCTAAAAGAAAGCAACATGCAGATACGGTGGGGAGGAGCTTTGGCTGAGCTGATACGGTACAGTGTGCTGGGCTGGTGCAGGCAGACTCGGCGCAGGGCTTCATGTCCTATAAATGTCCCTTTAATCTCATTAGTCTCAGCCAAGACCTCATCTGTTTAGTAACCAGGAAGTGGACGGTCAGATGGTGGGCCCTCAGATCGGAGTACGTCTTTTCGGGTTGAATCGGTAGGATTCCATATGACTTTCCTATTGCTGTGGTAAAGGTTATGGGTGATTTATTAATAGCCCGTCATCAATGTACTTGTGATGTCAAACGCAGTGACTGACTGACTGCCTCCGGACAGGTTTGCATTCTGCAATTTTATATTGCTGTTGTGTTACTGACGTGGTGTTGACAATAGCAGTGCCTCGTGCCATCAGTGCCAGCTATCCCGAGTGACTGGTGTCATCGGTGCAAGCTATCCCGAGTGACTGGTGTCATCGGTGCAAGCTATCCCGAGTGACTGGTGTCATCGGTGCAAGCTATCCCGAGTGACTGGTGTCATCGGTGCAAGCTATCCCGAGTGACTGGTGTCATCGGTGCAAGCTATCCCGAGTGACTGGTGTCATCGGTGCCAGCTATCCCGAGTGACTGGTGTCATCGGTGCAAGCTATCCAGAGTGACTGGTGTCATCGGTGCAAGCTATCCAGAGTGACTGGTGTCATCGGTGCAAGCTATCCCGAGTGACTTCGGGGCATCAGACACATCCACACTCCCAACTTATGTCTCCAGTCTGTAAGCTTACAACAGCCTGCCTGTCCGACTGTCTCCATAAACCTACCGCAAATGCAGAAGAGGAATCGCTCTCTGTTTTGTCTGGCGCTGGTTATTCCAGTGGTCCAGAGTGGAGTGTTACCCGACCCAGAACAAACAAAGACTAAGTCTCGGTTGGAGGAGAGACTGGCAGCGAGATTGTGTGATAAGTGGGATATAGTTTCTACAAGATCAAGAGGTCAGAGAGGAGAGGTACATCCACGGTTTTCCTTTTGAGACACTCAGTCAGCTCAGTATTTGGGATGAAGTTTACGCTGGGCTGCCAGGCAGGGCAGCTGGAGGAGTCAAGCACCGTGGATATCTGGGAGAAGCACCTTATCTGCCCTATCAGCCTGGAGATGTTCACCCAGCCTGCGGATGTATTTGGACTACAGAGGAACCTGCTGGTAGAGAACAACACAGACATCTATAAGAAGAGTCCAGTGGTGTCTGTCTGTCGGTGAGGGCATCTACCAGAACACTCACCAGACACCAACGTCATCCGTTGCGTTCCAATATAACCGGCCTTCATACACTTCTGCTGACCTCTGTGGACCTAACAACGTGGCATGTCAAGGAAAGAGTGCAGGCTGGGAGCTACTTCTGTGATGCATTTAGCCATGAATTATGGAGTATCACCTCGCATACAGCTAGTTTGCGTTTTAACCAACCTACCTATATGGAGACCTAGGGCTCTGGAAGTGTCCTGTGGAAAACATCCGAGGTGTCATTGTTTTGGCATGGACAAGTGGCCCACCATACCTGATAGGTGGATTGTGTTGTAATAGCAGATGAACATTGTATAACCATTCGATGAGTACGGGTTAGTATTTCCATCCCGGTTGCTATTCTCTCATTCTATCATCCTAATTCTGGATCTTGGCTTCATTTTGCTTTGTCTTTAATACAAGGCTTAATTACTGATGTTGTGGGTCAGAGGAGTGTGCGTCTGGACACAGAGCTGCAGTAATGCCTGCGTAGCAGTAGAGGGCAGTGCAGGTCTTCATGTCTGATGGGTGTTGTTGGGTGATGTAAAAGCACATCAGGGCCACATTGAAAAGTCTTTGCACTCGGTTTCTTTAGCAGCACACAGAAGCTATTTAATATGAACTATGCTATTTTTAAATAACGTAATTACATTTTAACGCTGAATATGTTTCATATTGTAGAAATGGGAACCATTGCTGATGCCCATTCTCATGTAGCATAAAAGTACATCTTATCCAATGGTGATATCAGCAATAGTACAGCTTTTTTATGCCTTGAAACAATAAGGATCTAATGATTACATTAAGTGAATTACTTTTGGTGTGCATCCTAGATTTTCATTATGTGAACAACTCAACAGCGTTCTTACATGATCTCTGACGGTTCTAGTCTGGCTACAGGATGACGTGGCTCGGGTAATAACAGTTCATTATACCTGCGGTAAACTGATTAAAACGGTCGTACGCCAACATAGGCGGCGCGGGTAACTTGCTAGGTACCGGTCTGCGTGAGCCTGCCTATCGAGAGTAAGCAAATATAAAGGCCTCTGGGTAATTTGAATGAAGGGGTTTAAAACCTTGTGTCCGACAGGCTGTGCCTTCCTCCTCGTGTGCCCCCCCCCCGCGGGTCTGTGAACCCCTGTGGTGGCTCCGCTGCAGAACATCTACGCAGGGCGGAAGGGACGGGACCACCCTCGGTCCTGGGCCGTGGGGTTCAGTGTCCAACGCTATATCCCTCCTAGCGTTCCGTCTACGTACTGGGAATAGATGATCCAGTGTGGCCACCTTTTTATAGGGAGAGGGGTGTGTGTGTGTGTACGTGATCTGATCTGAGACGTGCGTGGAGGTGTTTGTGTGTGTTTTGTCTTTGAGAGCCGTGCTGTGACATGAGACAGATGTGTTGATGTGTGTGTGTGTGTGTGGGGGGGGGGGTGATGTGTGGAGGTTTGAGTGATTGGTTTCGTCTCACCTCACTCACACACTCACACTCTCACAGACACACACACATGTGCACACACTACGGTCCTGTCAACCCGGGGCCTACAGCTGTTGTTGTATATCACACCCCTGTCGTGTGCCGCATCAGTGTCTGGTTGTCCTCTGTCATGAATCCTCACCACAACCCCCCTCTCCCTCTGACTAACAGCAAACGCTGAAATGGCCTCATCCCTCTCTGCCTTTCAAAGGTCCCGTCCCTCCTGTCATGCCGTGTACAAAGAGAGGGACGAGTCTGACCATTAGCTTCTGTTGTCCTCCCTCTCTCTCTGAGTGACTCATCCATCCAAAGCACAGGGAATTGACTCTGGACTTAGTTGGACTAAGCTTCTCCTTGGACGGTGACTAATCCTGTAGTGAGAGTGCTGATGCTGATGTACCAGCATGTAACAAACAGTAGGGTGGGACATAACTAAAGGTGACTTGTTGACAGCGGGCAACGTGTCTGTCTGCTGAGTAATACTGGGAGCCCGCTGGGCAAAGGACGTTGAAAAGGCGTCTTCCTGGTCGAAGAGACGTTAAGTAGACATCGACCAGACATCTTGTAATTCTTTTTGGCTCAGTGGGGGGGTAGCCAATCACACAAACATGATACATACAGAATCTGTGCTATAGGCTGGCCAAATTCAGGAGCTAGAACAGGATGGCTGAGGGAACTATAACAACAGCAGATGTTATTGAGCAAGTGCCATCGGTGACGTTGTGCCTCGCATCACTCATACTCCATGAATCATTTATTACTAATGCAGATGAAAGTTGGGAAGCAGCTTAAGCTAATGTTTTATGCATTGTGAAAAACAACACGTTGAAAATCTCGATATCCACTCCATCATCCCATTTGTGTGAACAACCACCGAATGTGTTGGTGTAGGGTGCGAACAAAAGCCTCCTCATCCAGGGCTAGGGGTTGTGACCACCGGTGAAGACAGTACCGACATTGACCCGCCCTGCTATCCCGCGATTGGCTGCAGGCCGGGCTAAGTGACGGCATTGACGTCTTGGTGGCGGGGGGGGGGGGGGGGGGGGGGGGGGGGGGGG
>JACXGK010002367.1:0-14558 GCA_016801125.1 Novumbra hubbsi | reverse complement strand
AGTGAACAGCCCCCTCGCATTGTCATCAACTGTCAGGAGTAAGTTGACTCAGAAACTTTTAATGACTGTACTTTAAAACATGGGCTTATTTGTTACTTTTATAATTCGGTTTTAGAAGTTTGGATCGGTGGGCGGGAACACGGGGCGTCATCGGAGGCAAAATGTGTTTGATACGTTTGATGGGCTGTTTGCCCGTTCCGGCGGGGAGGAAGACCGTGTTGGTGTGGCTGAACCGGGTGACACACTGGGCTCTGTTCGCTCCCTCATGCGTCGCCACGGAAACCACCTGGAGGGTGCAGTCAAGCATCCAGTCCATGGAGGAGCCTGAGAGGGGCTCTCTTTCTGCACGTTAACGGTAGGATCTCCTGGCCTCGGTGACTGGAACTAAGGGTCTCACTGGACCGGAATGAAACAATGGTCATTCCAGCAAAATAAATGTTCAATGCTACTTCTTGTGCTGGAAAGTTGCTCCTGTTTCAGCCCCTCGGAAACTGGAGTTGAATCAATGTTTCTGCAGGGAGTTTCAGAGTTTTTTATATCCATTTTGCAGGACTGAAACACATATTTGCTGATTTATTGTGTATTTCAAATCTGCAACTTGTAACAAGTTTACTCATGGATTGGTTTTCAATGATCATGAGATGCAATGTGATTGTAGACTGTATTCAAAATAAGATTTGTAATTACACGAAAATTGTCCTGTACTGCTATAGCCAATAGAAATGCATGTAATAAAGCAAAAGAGTAAACAAATTAAATTATCAAGATGTTGGAGTGTTTCTATATTTAAAAGGCATGAGAAAACATTTCTAGAATCGTATTTGCCTATGTTCCGTTTATTTTGCTTTTATAAGTAATTACACCCCATGCACTTTCTTCATAGAAAAGTCCCAGGACATTCCTCCTTCAAATGGCTTGTGTGCCTCAGAAAGAACTGTGAAAACACATATTCTGCAGTAAATATCACTGTGTATATTTTTAAGTTATTAGTTTATAGCCCAAACTTTATAAGTTTGATTCTAACATATTTGGAGTAAGAAACCACAACTTTTATTCTGAGGTGAAAACTAAATCTTTTATTCTAACATATTTAGGAGTTTTTTGTTTTCTGGGACATCTCACTGCATTTGGTGAGGCCCCATTTTATACAAAGAGCCAATTACAAGAAAGTAAAACAAATCCAAACTCACTACCAAATCATTGGTCTGAAAAGTATTTTTATCCTTTTATTTAGTCCATCTTTTGTCTGGGGGCCCTCAACATTACAATCTGATGCGCAGTAATGTAATCTACATAAAATATTACAAAGATGAGTGTCACTTTTTTTTTTCTTTTTTTTGCTCAAAGAAGAAAATCGCTAGAAAACAGGAATTGTATCTCAGTATAATCGAGGTATGGAATGAATACTAGTTCTGTACACATTTCCACTCCACATGCTGGGACTTTGCTTGGTTGCCTAAACATGCCTTTTATTATTATATTATTTAGATCATGTTAGGAGAATCCATCTCTATTGATGATGGATGGGGTGTCGTGGCAACGCTCTGCCCCCCTCCAGCTTCCCTGTCTCCACTCCCCCTGGGACCTCCGGTCCTGTGGTTCTCTGATCATAACGAGCTCGGTGGAGGTGATTGAACCCTTTCAATGCCCTGGAATCATCCTCTGGCCTTGGTCACACATGGGACATGGCACACACAGTCTTCAGCTGCTTAGTATATCATAGAAGGTAACAAGTGTTAGAGAGGAGTTGACAAATCTGTAGACGCACGCACCTCTTACCTCATTCTATTACTATTGGCCTCCAGGCCATCAATACTGTTCTTGGAGGGGAGCCAGGTAGGATGAGGTGCCTGGGCTGGAGACAGCATGTAGTTAAATCCCTGCCAGGTGAGAGATGGATGATGCCGTCGATGTCATCCATCCAGCACTCTGTGCTCGGGGACCTTAAAATGTCATCGATTTAGGGAGCTTAATTGTCTCTTTATTCCACTCCCTCCCTGTACAACCCTTGTTTTGTTGAGCAGATTACAGACGTGTCAGTGCATTGGCCGGTGGATGTTTTATGAATGGCAAGCTTGTTGAGTGATTCAGAAGATGAGACAAGCAGCAGATATAAGTGGAATTTTGTGATGGAAAAGAAACTAAACGCAAAAGCCTACTAATTGTTTCTAGTTAATGCAGATTTATTTAAACAGAAAGTAAAAGTAAAAAAGTCTAAATCAAAATAGTAATTTAAATAAATCTCAGTACTTTGGTTGCATGTGCCCCTCTAGACAGGGTAAGGACAAATCTCAGCAGGGTAGTTACCATGAGGCCAACAGTCGTACAGGAGCTGCAGGAACTTATTTCAGGAACGGTGCACTTCCTGTGTACTACAATCGCTGTGCGTATTCTCAACAAGTATGTGCATTTTCTTTTACAAAAAATAACATTCTAGACGACATTCAATCTTCTGTAATCTTCTGTTATGGTCTGATCAGACAATGGTAGGACTATTTAATTCTAAGAGCTATGATTGACACAAAGCCAACATAGCTCGATACCATACACATTACCTACTGTCAGAAATGGTGGTGGAAGTGTCATGCAATAGGGCTGCGTCTTTTCAGTGGAATCAAGGGTTCTGGTAGCGATAGAGGGGGCAATGAATAGCTCCAAACATCAAGATATTTCAAACCCTGCTTCCCTTTCAATCTGACAACAATCCAAAGCGTGCAGGGAACTAAATCGAGGAACAACTTCGAAGATCAATATCTTAGAATGGCGAAATGATATCCCGGGCCTCAATTCTATAGAAAATCATTGGACTGACTTTTGCAAAGTAACTCTTTCAAATAACAGTGGGATAAAATTGTAAAATCCAGGTCTCCTGTAAAATCAAGCTGATAAACAACCATACAATGTTTTAATAGCCTTTCTCCCCTAATCTTTATGGGGTCCCTGTAACGTGTGGCGATGAACTGAACCAAGGCGCAGGAGGTAAAACAGAAAGTCGAATTTATTCGGACTGGTGTGCATAAAAAAATGAAATAAGGCTACACGGCTATGGAGCGCCACTGCTCCTAACAACACGTAACAATCACGGACACAGAGACTAGACACACAAGGGCTTATATACGGTGTTAACAGGAGGCACCTGTTAGGAATCAGGGAGGGATGCGTTCACAGGACATGGGGGAAACAGGACAAAACACACACGATGGCGACTAGAAGGCCGGCGACGTCAAACTCCGGATCGCCACGCGATCAGAGGAGGGCCCGTCCTGGGACGGCAACGTGACAGTCCCTATAATTATAGAGTGCACTTTATTCAGCATCAGACATTATTATCCCTGGAACACTGTTTGATAACATATTCGAAGCTAGCTCCCTTGGTCAGTCTTAATGTGGTGCTCTGTGTTTGGTCAAAGGCTCTCTGGGAGAGGATGGAGAGGGTGGTTAAGATCTGAATGAGCGGGGGGAGAACATGGCATAACTGGCGGCGGTAGATATGGACTATGAGATATGCCAGTAATCGAATAGGGTCCCTCTGAGGTTAATATCAAACAAAAAGAAGAAACTGTCCATCTGATGCATCCATTTTTCTATGCCTGATATAAACACAAAGGTTATTACCGTTTAAATATAATTTTTTAATATCTCAATTTTAAACACATAACGTATTTTGACAACATTAGCTTGAAATATTGTTATTTAAGAATACCTTTTGGAAGGTTTTCATACTTTGATAATTACTTATAACACTCTTATTAGAGACTAGGGTGAACACAGAGATTGAACCCCAGTCTCAGTGAGGTTAAGCCGTTTGAGGTCGTTACTACTAGATCACAAGCTCTGCACTCAAATAAATATTACAATCTTAGAATTTGTGTCTCAAAATAGTTCTAAAGGCATGTAGTCGTTTTGTTTTCGAAATAACATAGTATTGGTCCAATTTTATTTCACGATTTGCAGCCATTACTTTGCATTGGTGACTCATGAAAAATACAAGATGCCATGTAACATGTCAGGGTTTCAAAAGGCTCTTTAGACATCAAGCTATCTGGCCTGAAGATAAGCCTTTTAATTCTGAAAAGTAGCTCCACAGCGGCAGAGCATGCTGGGACATTTAGGTATGTCAGCAGAAACTCGGTGTTGGTTAAGTCAGGTTGAGAAAGCATTGGGTGAGGTACAGTAGGAGGTGATACTTGGGGCAGGTGTTCTGGTTAAGGGATAGGTTTGGGATATAATTCTATTGAGATATCACTAATAATTTAGGATAGTGACATGGAGTTTTACTAAATCGTTTTAATAAACAGTAAACAAAATTGACAGTAAACATAGTCCTTTTCTGTTATTGTGAATTAAAACAAATTGTTGAACACATTACTAAAAAGCTAGTCCGACAAATACATTTCCATCTGTTTCAGCATTGGTACTCGCCTTACTTTTAGAACTTTTCCTGTTCTTTTACTCGGTTAAAATACTGCCTGACAGATGACACATTTCAGATATTTTTTTACAGTGAAGGTCATACTGGGTGTGTTTCGTTGTTAAAGCTGTTAGAGCTACAACTGAAAAAACAAGTGAACAAAAACAACTAAAACATAGCAGAAAAGGGAGTTCAATAACACCCCCCCCCCCTTGCCCCCCTACCACATTGATGCAGAAGGGAACAGCTACATGTAAGAAGAAGTGTAAGAAGATGAGGGCCACAGTAGCTCAATCCATCTGAAATGTGTCAAATCACAGTCCTGAGTGTTTTAAATAGGCAAGGGGATTGCAGGGTCAGGTTCTCTTGAAATGCAATGTTTTCCAATTCACTGAATTCACTGAATGTTTTCCCAGACATCATTTAGTTTGTGGGACATCTCAAAAAGTGCCTTCAAAGCAATCCGATACATGTTTTACATAGACATATTTAGTCAAACAAGCAGGATAAAGCTAACATTAGCATTTTTGACTGACATTCATGAATCTACAGTGGATGTGCACATTTAAAGATTTACATTTGCGTCTATCTAGACATGAGCGTTGCTTTGCACGCAAGATAGTGCAGCTATTTAGGTAACAGTTTAGACGTGGCTTGTTACGGTGAGCATCTATTGATAAAGAATGTGCCTTTTACTCTACTTTTGGAGCAGTGATTTGCATTGTACTTGAAACAGTATTAAAGTTCTGATAGAAGTTCTGATAGAAGTATTTCTCTTGTATTTGCTAAGAGGCACAGAAGTATGACCTGTGTCCTTCAGGATGCAGCCAACTTCTGCTAAGGAATTTTTTACTTCTTTACCAAAGAGCAACATCCATTAATATATCTAAATAGATCAATTATTACATATAGATACATTTCAGTACATTTAAAGGGTGAACTCCTAGACAGTTATTTTTTTTTACTGCGAGTAGAATTGTGACAGCTGGAAGCAGACTGGATATTTATTTCTTGCTACATTTCAGCTAGTTAGAGGTACAAACAATAATTAACTCCAGAGTACCTCTCTAGACTAGAAAGGGTTGTATGCCTTGATTAAAATTGATTACCAATCAATTTTTATGATTACCAATGTTAACTCAGTAGTTAGGCTAGCAATTAGCTAACTATAATAATCAATGGTTTATTAATCAGTATGCAAACACTAGAATTGTTCTGACTAGTTTATTACCTTCTAGGTAATGTCATTTATAGATAGGTGAATAGATAGTATTTTAGGTGAAAACTGCTATTTTGAAGAGACGGGAAGTGTAAACTGTGCAATTCACCAGTAGCAGGCAGTCTATATTTAGCTCTTTCCAAAAAAATCTTAACATATATTTTTCTGTATATGTGCAAAGATTTGATAGAATAACTAAGCTTGAATCAGATTTTATTTATTTAAAAAAAAATCTGAATAACAAACAGGACAGGTACAAATTAGCCATTAGCAACGAGAACCCCCCAAAAAACACCAGAGACATATCATCTAGACTTCCATTTATATATGGCAGCAGTCAGTCTGGAATTAATGGAGGTGTTACAGACTTGCCTGTCGTTTATGCATGATCAAAGTTTTAACCAGATGATCAAGGCAGATTGATTGGGCCACCTTGTTGTACTGACTATTAAATGCTCTTGGCTTAGTATAGAGCACGGCATCACGTTGGGGATTCTGCCGTGTTGAAAAGGGCATATCTCTGCCTGCTAACGCCTAGGTACATCATGGGAATAACAGATCATTCCTGGGTCTCTGGGACGAATGCACACACAAACCTGTACTTACTCAAGAGGGTTCACATGTAACTGGTGTCGTTACTTACACTGCTTCTACGTGTAAGTTGTACATGTGGTTGTTCATGGGGATGATGGATATATGGCCTGGGGGTGCTCACACGGACTGACCTTGTCACTAGGGCTGTCCTCTGATTCATTGATTTCAGGAAGAGAGGAGGGGTGGGAGAGGGAGGGAGGGAGGGAGGGGGGAGCACGGGAGATTTGAGACGGAGCCTTGGCGAGGAGTAATTGATGGGGAATCCAGTTAGGACGATGATGTTGTGAGGGAACACCACTGTGAGAGTTCCCTAACAATTCAGCGAGATTGGTCACTGGCTTCTGCAGACGCAGTTAAGAGGTTGACAGCAGAGTTTTCTGGTAACAAGCATTTCCAGCAATAGGTCTTCACACTACATGAGAGATGACAGAACAAAATCGCTGATTCCCTCAACCATGACGCTGCTACAGTAATAGGTGTTCCCTAAGTGGGGTTCCTCTTTTGCTCATGGAGTATGCCCACGGGGGAACCACTGGAATCCTGACATTTATTTTTTGGGCCACAGAGTTCTGTGGAAGACATGGCTGACACTACGGGGGCAGATGTAGCATTTCTGAAGGACATTAACACAATTTATATAACTGCCGCAAGCAAGGAATCTCAGAGCCGGAAGCTGAGAATCCCCCCCACCCCCAATGTTATGAGAAGAGTCTTAGCATATTCATGTCAACAGACAAAACGGTGTGTCCTCTCCCATTTAGCGTACAGAAATAGGCCCACTCCAACAGGAACTGCAGACATTGGTGATGACAGAATGCCGGGCTCAACTGACATGAATCCATCTCCTATTTTTTCTTGCCGGTTCTTCGGTTAAGAAAGGCCTACTTATAGTGGGTTTATGCTAATCCCCTGTGTACATTCATCCAGGGTATTGAAGTTTCCCTTTACCATCCTGCTGTCAACGTGACAACGTAAAAGGCCTCCCTCACCACCCACAACAGATGTATGTACAAAGGCCTGTGTGTAAATATGATGAGAAAAGTATAATCCAGAGCACTGTTGGTTTGAATTGTTCACGTTGTGTAGTAGGAACACGTTGTAGTTATTTCAACACACACACCTACTAGTGCTTTTGATGATCCAACTACATCTCACAACAAATCTTTACTAATAAAACAGTTAAAAACAATCTTTACTCTTAAAGTACAGGAGCATGATAAACAGGCACAACCAGCTGAACGATTATTTGGGAAAGTATATGAAGAGAGAACTGTGTGTGCTGTCTGTGCAGTGCACATTCCTTTTAGCTTCAGCTTACAGAATTAATAGATCATTAATAAACATCAATTCAATTACGATATATTCTCTCTTGAGTTCATGAGTAAGTGTTTGTGCCACAAACCCGGAGCCAGAACTCCAGCTGCTGCTTTGATCTGCAGTGAGATCAGTAATTGAATGTATCTCTACGGCACTGAGGAAGCAAAACCAACACCATACAGCATTGACAGTCTGACAGAGCTGAGTCATACACTCCAGGCGGGAGGCTATAGGATCTCGAAAGTTTTCATCCTGTCACAAACCATAACACTGTTATGCAAACCTTGCATTTAAGACCGGCAACTTTTGTAAAGTGAACTCATCAATGGGAGTTAAACACAAATATTTGTCCATTTGCCTGCAAAGTTTTAGGGGTGCATGTTTAGAGTTGAAGTACTTGTTCTACTCGTTTTTTGTAATAAAATGGTGAAGTGGAATCTCAGTAGCGTAGTTTTAACTATTTTAATTCAGAGGCCATGATTATAATGTCATACAAGTCAGCAGTATAGTTTCCTTTATTACATTCACTAATGTAAGACATTATGACAGGGTCAATGGACATGTTTTCAGAACTTTTTTTATTACAAAATATAAATGGCAAAAAAAGCTTTTCTTTACTGCTGAACCATGGGATCATATCATATGATCATATGATTGACAATTGACTAAACAGTCTGCATAAAATGAAGCATTCTCTTTTTCTCTTGTATCTTTTTTCCAGGTAAGCATGCTAGGTACAGTACAGAAGTTCACTCAGATAAATACATCTAGGAGAGTAGGAGTGGTTTAAGTGTATGATATGTTCACATTGTCCCAGATAAGAGTGATTTGATCGGTTTTATAATGGCATTGCTATATGCTTTACATGTGACAATACCTGCCAGCCAAGTGGTCATAACAGGGGCAGGTCGTTTTTCACGAGGCTATACCGTAAGGATAAACAATCGGAGTCAAACAACAGACCATTAACACTGGAATAGGTGCAATAACATTTTCAAATCTTAATGATCCTTTTGGTGTAATAGCATTTGTCAACATTTCAATATTTAATGTTGAAATGTAATTTACCTTTTATTTTTCTTGCCTGTGTTATTAACCTTGGACCAACACTTCTGCTGCGTTTGAAATCAACTTAGTTAAAACATGTCGCTCATAAGCGCAACCTAATTTGATTCTCACAATATTATTACATTGTTTTTGGCATCGAAATATGAGACTAGACCTATACTAGAGATTAGGTCCAGGTTAGTTACTATAAAATAGTTTTATAGGTCCATTATAAGTCATCTGTATCTGGGGTGTTCGTAATTTTTTAAAGGAATCTCAGACAATGATGTTTCTTTTATGCACTGTGTGAGTGCCTTATGGTGATAGATGAAATAGAAACCAACAATTAAATGCAAATAAGTCAAAAATATTTTCTGGGTTTGAGAGCTGGGGCTTCTTTCGGTGAGACGTTTTCTTCCTTGTTAGTGAAACGGGCTGTATCACTTTCCAACTTCATCTAGATACTTGCGGTTTAACTCTGCTTGCTCCTTCTGGCTCTCGATCCTCGCCATTTCGATCATATTTCTCAGCAGGTGGAAGGTAAGGTCGATGGAGATCGGCGGGTCGTCGTTTCTCTTGGTCAACTCCACCAAGTCTTCCAGGCTGTTGCCCTCTTCGGTTGCGAGTTGGTCTTCCAGGGGTAGCAAACTGTGCGCCAGGTGACCATGACCCCTCGAGCCCAGCGGCGTCACCTCAAGGGGAAACTGTGGCGGAAGACCTGTCAGCAACCGTGGATTTCTTTGCAAATACCGCAGTATCTTTTCTCCTATAAGGTATGAAACTGCGTTGTCGCCAGCTTTCATCAACACCTTATCCAGCTGACTCTTGTAGCCATGGCCGTTGAACGTGGTCATATCCCGTGGTCGACAAACACTGGGGGTGATGTGAGAGGTCAGGAGAACAGTGGCTAGGAGCATGAGCAGAGACATACGCTTCATAATGCTGGACAGACGAACAAAACTGCGCCCTGTTGTAAAGAAAAGTGTAAACAGTAAGGAAGAAGCAAGTTAAAGTTTGCTAAAAGTTGAGACTGCACGTTTGGCAATTGTGTAGAACACAAAAACTAATCAGCCGATCGCTTCTAAATGACCCAAAAGGCAGGTCTAACAATAAGCGTGATGTTCCTTTTTTCTTTATATTGGCCACAACATAAGAGTGGACTGTTTTAAAAATAAATGTAAACTTTAATTACATTAACTCGAGGTTAACCTGCACGCAATCGAACCAACGCGTTACTGAAACAAGCAAGCACAAGTTGCTTTAGTTTTGTAAATAAATGATTCAAAATACATACATGTATGATTATACAGAATTTACCAACGATTTAATGTATTCTTCATATTTTCCACCTACCACCAAAACTTACATCACATCAATTTAAGGTGAAACACATACATAAAAAATAATCCACTTACTTTGTCTCCTGATGCTGAAAAAGTTGCACACCGACTGGAAAAGTGTCAATGAAGATCCCGGTCCTAAAAGTCCCGCTAATTTGCGATTGGAGTAGACCGCCTCTGTCTGAACGGTTATATACATCCAAGACAGCTCCATTGACGTCAGTGCAAACTGCATAAACTGCTTGTAAATGAGGCGACTCCGTTCAAAGTAAACGCAAGTGTTAAAGGACAGTTGATGCTGTAAGCCAAGGTCTGCTGCACAGAAAACGAAAGACGTTTTTTCTAATATTCAGTTCACTACGTCAACCATGCAACCATGCACATTAGCCATAATTAAGTCCACAAGACAGGTTAGCCTATTGTTTCACGTTGTGGTATGGTTCCAGTGAACTTGCGACCGATCGTACTGGAAAAAATACACCCTTATTACTAAAACTTATTGGACATTCCAACTAGGCATTTTAAGTTTAAAGTTGTGCTCCATGCTACCACAGATCTGATAAGAGGAGCATAGAACATGATGGACCGATGTCGTGATGCCTGGTTTCACATTTTGGCAAAGCACAGCAGAGCGCACCACGGGGAAACGCGCCGAGGGACGCAGAGGAACCTGTCCATGGTACTGAAACAGGATCTGCCCGTAGGATAAAGGATTCAAAGGGTATTCCAAACTAAACCCACCCGTAACAAAAAAATATAGAATATAGGAATATGGTATTATTGTGAAATAATACTGCTATAAACTGCATTAAATAGAATAAAGGTTCTAATACCACGAAAACCAATTCAAAGCAATCTCCATATATATTTTAACGGATAGATACTGTAGTTAATTTATAAAGATTCTTCCTTACAAGGAATAGGTTAATGAATATCTTTAATCTGTTTCACCTCGTAGTTTTTACTTTATGCTTAATGCTATGACAAAGGATTGGCTTGGGATGAGTGTGATGACCAATAGGATGTTGACAAAAAAAATCAGCACTGCAACTATATCCGTTATCCTATGTCACTACAGTCACTTAGAAGTTAGAGATAACAAAACAGGAAAATATGGCTTTATTCCTTGTACGGCTTAAAGTAGTTTATACAATAGTTTAGTAAAAATGTTTACTATTACAAAAAATTACATTATAATACGGTCTTACATTTCAATGAGCAAACATACAGAAAATATAAATTTTGTCAAAAATGCGCTGTTGAACATCACAGTATGTCCAGTCACATGCATAAGTCAACTATAATGTTACTGTTTGATGGCATTACAACCAAGTTAATATAGGTTTGACAAACGTTTACATATCTGACACAAGGCAAACCTTTGACTTTCAAGTTTTTCCATATACCGTAGTGTCAGTTAAAACAATAAAGGAATCTGTCCACTATCTTCACATTTGCATCTTACAGGATACAATTTATCCCACAATTTGTAAGTGTTAGTCTAATTTAGAGTCCAGCGTAAAGTAGGGCAGACCAAATATTTCCATCAAATCTTATTGGCTTTCCATGATAGGTAAGAATTCCAGAAGACGGCTACAATTTGGACAACCGCCAATCTGCAAGACAAGAGTTTCACATTCAAATCAGAGGGTCAATTCAGACGCCACGGCTGGAATGAAAAAACGTAAGAAAAAAACAAGAAAAACACAATAACACTAAACCATCCCTTGGCCTTGCCTGTGGTGTAGTGGAATGAAATAGAAGTTTGCAATCTGAACTGGAGGCCATAGCTGAAAAACAGGGGAGCACATTCAGTGCGGCACAGAATGGTGGTTCATCCTGTAAATAACAAGCTTTTCACAGCGAGAACTCACATAGTAATTTGAGATCAAGGCATCCATGTAGTCCTGTAACACAACAGAAACAACGGTGTAAGAATGACGGTGCAGTTTTTGGACATACATCCTTCTACTGTAACAAGCCCTCTCTCATCTGGGCACACCTATGTTGACCTCTGACCTGGACCAAATGTGTAAATCATGAGTGATTTGCCCCCATTGGGCAAGTCAGAGCTGACTCAACACCAGCTTAGCCCTCGATGAGCCCGTCACAACTGAGTCTCAACACGGTAATCTGGCCATAACCACTGTGGGTGAGTGCCATGGTCCGCTCCCTTACATCACATGCCATATATGGCCGCAGTCTGGAACATGCAGGAACCAAGCCTGGCCCATCAACGTAAAGGTCAACACGCCACAAGATTGAATGGATTCATTTTTATTTTATATTCATACTGGCCCTCGTTCATGAAATGTGCGGAAACAAATTTTATCCTAAAATGACCGTAAAATCATCTCACCGACAAAACGGGTCTTCATCAGTATTATCTTTGTTGTATCGTTACGATCAAACTCAGGTCTATTTGGAGGCCGTGTAAACCAACATCAAATACGATCTGAGTTGAAATAAGACCATCGTTATCATGAAAAACACGAGACCATCGAGAAATCTGTCAATTCATAGGTTGATAACGCCACACCCGCATAACTTATGGGTGTGTCGTATATAAATAAGGGCAGGGGCAGCGTGTTTCATGAATTCATATTGTAATATACTGTGTGTAAAAAAGAAATAATAAATTCAGCCAATGTTCCCAGGAATGTTGTTTGTCTTCATTTGTTTTCTGGGGATTGACAGCTTATAATTACTAACAAACAAGATGTTGGTTACCTGGGGTGGTAAACTAAACAAGGTTAGAATGTCAGAGACCAGAATCCGACTCCCTTTGGAGAGTGATGTCTTTCCTTCTTTACCCAGGGCTAAAGAGCCAACAAACCACAACGCAGTTCTGTGGTCATGAAACGCTTTGGCAGGCGGCCATTTTTCCCCCTTCATTATGACGCACCGAGCTCTAGAATGTCAAGAAGCCATCAAACTGCTGGGTAATGAAAACCGTATAGGCGGACGTGTCTTTAGCACTAATCTGTGTTTTTCCCAGAGTGGTGACCTTGACCTTTGAGCTTCAGCCTAAGCAGTCGGCACCACAGAGTGGAATCACTGACCACTTAAGACGCATGGGAGAGCGTGTAACACGGGGAACCTCCGCGTCGGTCCAATTCATCCTCTATTCACAAGGGAGGGAAGTCAGTGCAAAGACTTCCATCATGAACTACCATGGACGAGGTCCATACGGCAGCACCAGACAGGCCGTTGTAATGAGACATGACCGACCAAGTGGTCCAGGGGGACCCACACTGGAAGATGAGGTGGAGTTATGGCTAGGCGGGGCCGTGATTGGACTTGACACGCGAGGCCCCCGTCCACGCTAGCTAATGAACAGCGGAGGATTGAGGACACCCCCGACGCCCGCTGACATGCCCACGTGCCAGCGCGTCCGTGCCAGGCCACACGCCACCTGGCTTTAGGAGTGTGGTCACATTCTTGCCTTTCACCTCACATACCTTTTACCTCACAGCCTTGCCTAATGAGCACATTTGCCATTTGTTTTCTGTCTTTACTGACATTTCGGCGACTGCCCTTTCTGCCCCATTTTAACTAAAGCGCCTTCCTTACATAAATAATTTATGGTCCACCGAGCGAGCGGAACGGAGTGCTGGAAGAACACCCCTGTTACACAAACACACCCCTTCTCTAAAACATGAGTCACAGCTACTATGGCAAACCTCCTTCCCTCCATCCCTGCATGGCAGGAAATAGCTTGTAATTGTACTGGGCAGAGATGGGGGTCATTTTGTTCATTTCCTGGAGAACACATAGAAGATGAAAGGAGATTCTCAGCGTGTATATAAAAATACATCGGTCCGCGTGGGTTTAATGGGGACGTACACGACCCACTCCACATTTTGAAAGTGGGAAAAAGTTCTAGGAAGATTTCCAAACGAATAACAACAACAAAGAGGTATTGATTGCATAATTGTCGAGACCCCAGGGTTAATATTGGGTTGAAGAACCTTACGGCTGGAAATCACTTCAGAAAAGATTACAAGAGGAGTGTAGCCTTTCACTAGTCCCTGGAACACAGTATGAGGATGCATATGGGCTGTTCTAACACTAGCATTTGAGACGCACACTTAATTTAGGCCTTGTTCCTGGCAGGGGGGTTAATCAGTGGAGATAAGTCTTACCCTCTTGAGTTTGTCAACGTTCTCCTCCACGGTCAGTCCATTCAACATGCCAGAGATCCCCAGGAAGCCACCCAGGAAACAGGGAGCGAAGCACACCTGTTTATACATGACAAGAGCAAACACTTCTTCATCCTCACATGTGAGAAACCATTTTTATAAAAACGTGGACAAGCAAGACATTTAATGGGGGAAAAAAACCTCACTGACTTTTAATGGACGTCAACTTGGTCAAGGACATTACTGCTTTACCACAGATAATGCTGCCCTACCACAGCGATGATGCTGCCCTACCACAGCGATGATGCTGCCCTACCACAGCGATGATGCTGCCCTACCACAGCGATGATGCTGCCCTACCACCGGGATAATGCTGCCCTACCACCGGGATAATGCTGCCCTACCACCGGGATAATGCTGCCCTACCACCGGGATAATGCTGCCCTACCACCGGGATAATGCTGCCCTACCACCGGGATAATGCTGCC